>JACCPG010002036.1:0-26513 GCA_016069955.1 Drepana arcuata | reverse complement strand
AAGGGCAGTCGGGGTGCCAGTTCAAATCCCGGCGGCTCCATATGGGCTGGATGCGCGACATATGGCGCCTAACGTTAATGCGCGCCCTCCCCGGCACCGACAAATTAGTGTTTAAGAGATTGCCATCAATACGAGAAGTACAAAGTGTCCAATCCATTACGGACAAATGGCGTTATTTAAAGCGAGTGTGGTGTGTGAGTGTGCGGTGTGCGGTGCCGCGCCTGACTTACGACCGCGCTTCGCTAATCGAAGATCATTATCAGCCGAGATTCAATCAAAAACATGATTAAAAACGATTTAGTGCGTCATATCTCATGGAACACTCACTTTCACGCAAACTTGCTGGACCACGTTGTGAATGAAAAACAATATATTTTAATTTGCCCGCTACTGCGCGCCGCGCGGTAGCCCGCTACGACTAATCAACATCCAATCAATTCACTCGCGGTACCCGATACTCTAATGATCCGTCAAACATAGAAGCAGCTATGTGCAGCTCGACCTAACGAAAGATGACTTCAGTGTTCGTAGCGATTGTAATGCAAATAACAGGAGTAATAATAGTCATGAAGTCTTACATTCGAGAGCAGTGTTTTGGTTATGTCATGGAACATAAATCATACAATTCGAATGCCTGGAACTCGCGATGTCAAACAGATAATGAATTGTATCTTCACAGACTAGTAGAATGATCCTCACAAAGAGATTGGCCGATTTGTAGTGGATTATTATAAACACAAACGGGCCCAAATGAATGGATGCAACCTAAGATTACTCGGTTTTTTCTGCTCTTGACTCTTTGTAAAAAACACAATCGACTCTATGGTATTGTGTACCCAAAATACGATAAGAGCCAACAATCGCAACGAGCCCTTCCGCCCCCGCCCCCCGCCCGCGCATATCGACGACATGAATTATCATAATACGATATTCGGCTGCAGATGCGACACCGGAGCGTCTGCCGCGACTTTTACTTTTATCTGCGTTTCAACTTTCACCTGAGAATAGGTGATTTACATGAGTTCCGGAGCCCAAGATGCACGTGTGCCGCCCAGAGCAGCGCATGCGTGGAGACAGCAGCAGCACAAAGCGCGTGGGCGCGGGCGCATTGTGGCGTCGGCGAATGCGCCCGCGCATGCTCTCGAGGGCTCCTTTGTCCATTGTTCGCGCCCCGGCCGAGGGTGGCACTGTGACACATTTATTTTAGGCCAGTTTTTTACTGCACCCATTGTATTGGAAATTAGACATCGGCGCAGAGTTCACGAAACACGATATTATCTCAGCCCTCTGAATCGCGGCATCCTCCTTCGATTTCTCCGCGCCCATTGTGTCTCCGATTTCTCTAACGATTCCGAGTCCTGCGTAATGTTAAACGAGTGTAACGCGCTATTGAAATAAAAACAGGTTAGCTTTCCATTTCTATGAGCGGGTCGGAGTGCGGGCCCGCGGCCGCGGCAGGACTAGCCGATGGGATAGTTGGTCCATTGGTCCACTGGTCCATTGGTCCACTGGTCCAGCGGAGACCGTTAGGTGGCCGCGGCCGCTATCAGCTGATTATACACATTCCTTTCATCCCGCGTGATGAATGACAAGCGCGCTACGATTTGAAAGGGCGCTCACTAGAGATCACAAAAAGATGTCTCAGGGCTGGTTTTATAGAGCTTGTGACCGTTTTATCGATGGCCGGGAGATCAGCATCCGGTTTTGTGCATTAATCTGGACAATGGGCCTCTATGTAATCGGCCGTTTGGTAACAAACTAGTTTTGGTAACCATTCCCTAGCGCTCGCCTCGCCGTCTAACGCGCTCCCGCGGGATGCTGCATAGTAATCGAATTCCATTCATTACAACAATCGGTTTATTGAACGGATACTTTTATCCGTTACGTGCGGACGGCCGGCGTGTTCCCACCGTTTGGCCCCGTACTGGACAGGTTAGACGACACTTCCTACGATGATAATAGCATAGAATCGTCTTCTATATGTAGGTATGAACCTAACGACTCGGGCCCAAATATCATCAGGGACCCTTATCCAAAGCGTTCAAGCAAAAGGTTATAAGGAGTTGCAGTTTTAACTAACTAACGAACTACTATAGTTATCATTACTGTTAACTGCTCAAACGCATGTAGGTTTCCTCTCAATTAATTCCTTTAGCGTGAAACTCGCCGTACGATTAATCACTGCACTTTTATTCAAAATACACTCATTGGTGCCATCGGGGTTCGTACTTGCGATCTTTGCGTTCCACGTGAGTACTCAAGGTACTCGGTCAAGATAGCTCTTATGTCAGTTCAATAATTATTTGAACTATATCCGTGCCCGCATGACGCGAGCCATGTGCCAGGCGCGGCGTACAGTCCAAACTGTCGATATACCTAGTTCACTGTAGACAGGTACCTGCATACATACATACATACATACCTCCACTGGTATGTTAAGTGTTGCCTACGAAGCTATTAACCCGGGCACGGCCAAGCGGCAGTAAACAGATTAACAGAGTTTCAATCATCGCACTACATTATTATAGAGATTTGTAACTTCTAACCTAATGCGCATTTATGATCCGCAATAAATTATACTTTCTATAATTTGGACCCAATATTTTACGTTATCTGTGTAACTGCGGTCGGTTTCTCGCGGCGGATATTAAGTGTGTCTCCGTTGAAACATTCGAATGTAAGTTAGGAGCGATGTTATAAACCAAACAATTTACATAAAACCTCTAACGGATCTCACGAGAACCAGTCGCGAGCATATTAATGTCCGTGATCTATTGGAAAATCTGCGCAGCGGTGAAGCTCCTTTCTCCAAACAATTTGATAGCTTCATCTGACGCACTGCTTAGTTCGGTAGAAGCAACCGGTACCTATTACACAAGTGGCCCCGTAAGGCTGCCACCTTGAGGACATACAACGTCGTGTATTATCGGGGTGCCTATATGCAGGATCAAAGTAAAAGTGCAACAATAAAAATTATAATTAATTTCTTGATATATTTATAAAGCCGTGGTGGCCGAGTGATTCACAGTTGCCTGTGACGCACAGATCGCAAGTTCGAATCCCGACTGTAACAATGAGATTTTCTGATCGTATAAAGTACAGTGACCACACACCACGAGCTTTACGGAGAAGGAAAACATGAGATACCTGTATGCGTCTGAGAAGCAATTCAAAGCTGTATGTATGTATAGTCGTGCTTGAGTAACGGTGATGGACTCGCCATCTGTCACGTTGGCATCTAAAATATATATCTCTGGCAGAAAGTGGGTGTGTGGGTACTACTTATAAACCTCTGCCTACCCCATCGGGGACCCTTGTGGGAATGCATGAGGATATATTTTATCCATAAAATATATTCTAAAACTAATAATGTATAACCTCAAGTTCTACAACTTACTGAATCTACCAAAAGCAGAATATCACGTTACCATTATATGTAAGTACACGGCGCATGCAAGGGATGCGCGGGAGCATTGCGGAGTGGATTCCGTTAGAGGTTCACAGGCGCATCCCTTTGGTGAGACAAGTGACGGGCGCAGGGAGCCCAGCTGCCCGACGCGGACCAGGTGACACACACTGTACAACACTCGGGCAATACTCAACCCTGCCATAAACAGTAATATGGCTCAATTTCCCAAATAGCACGTTATAAATGATGAAGATCACCCTGTTGACTAAAGAACTAATATTAAACCCAAAATGAACGATGTAAGATGCAATTTGGCTTGGAAGGAATAACCTTTTCTAAAGATAGCGTTAGATAACAATACGTTCAGTGATCTGTAACTAGTTCGACAAATAAAAATAATGATGAGTAGCGCTGAGATTCTCTGTATTTTGAGAAATTGGCGCCAAACTTTTCGGTATATTACAAAAACACAAACATGACACAACTACAAAAATGTCTCGCTCGTACTTCTATAACAACGGTACAAAACTAATTGGGCTCAACAAACAAACAAAAAAAAATAATTTATGCAAAGGGGAAGAGGAAGCAAAAAGTACAAATAAAGATTATGCACCTGAGCGACGCATGCGGCGGATTGTTCGCGACAGGAGCGAGCGCTGCGCTGGCGGCCCTTACGAATTAATTACTATTGCTGAGAGGCGCCGGGCACGCGCTCTCACACCGCGGACTGTACAATACTCGGGGGCTGGTACATACTTCATTTACATTCCACTATGAGCATTATACTGTTGAATTCATCAACCGATGCATATCTTGTGACCTGCTCGCCTTCTACAAGGAACTGCATTCATTTGGACCAAGTCAACATACAGTCAATAGCCCGACCTATTCACTACTGCTATTTTGCGAATATCCAATTGTATTTGATTATTAGCAAAATTTATTTTTCTAAGGTCATAAATACGAACGTCAGGAGTTAGCTGCAATGCGCTGTATGCAGACTCACACTGGGTCTGTACCAACTAGTTGTCTGAACCCAAATACAATTAGATTTCCTACATTGGCGAACAAAAAGTACGGAAATTGAAACACCTGAAAAAATAATCAATGACGTATTTAAAGGCAAGTCTGAGTATACAATTTTAGATTCGCGATTTGTCACGTCAGATGCCTAAAAGAGATCTGCTACTTATGATCAGCACATTCACATTGCATATCCGTTAAGCATACCATATCCTCATATCCTCACGCCTTCCCACAAGGGTCCCCGAAGGGGAGGCAGAGGTGTAGGTAAGTAATAGGTAATACCCACACACCCACTTTCTGCCAGAGGTATATTAGGTGCCAACGTCACAGATGGCGAGTCCATCGCCGTTACTCAAGCAAGACTATAGCATACCAATATTTATAATCCCATGGATTTATTTAGATTTTTTTACAATCGTCGCAAAAACAGCCGGCTTATTACGAACGATGACTGGATTTTTTCTAAAGTTAAAGGTGACAAAATGTAACCGCAAAAAGTTTGTATAATTACTGCTCATCGGGACGTAAGCTCGGGCCCCGCTTTGCAAGTGAATAGCTCCAATGTAGGATTGCACCCAAAAAATAATACAACAGAACAAAAGCTAATTATGCTTTCAAAAAAGCAGGAGATGTGAATGGCGGTGGAACAATCTCGCCACCATGGGGTGGTGGCGACGTGTTAATTAGCGGATTTTCTCACCTTTCAACAATCAGTTTTTTCGTGACTGTTATTATTTTAGGGTCTCACGTGGAGTTATTGGCTTCCATAGTCTTATTATGTGCACTTTAGACAAAATTGTGATACAACATTATTTTACTATTATTATATATCCCCACCGCCTATCGACATACGCCTTATACGCGCGATGTACGCCTTCCGACAAGGGTCCCCGAAGGGGTTCGCAGAGGTGTATAGGTAGTAGCAACACACCCACTTTCCGCCAGAGGTATATTTTAGGTGCCAACGTGACAAATGGCGAGTCCATCGTCGTTACTCAAGCACGACTATACATACGCCTTTGAATTGCTTCTCAGACGTATGCAGGTTTCCTCTTGATGTTTTCCTTCACAGTAAAGCTCGTGGTGTGACTGATCACTGTACTTTCAGAAAAACTCATTGGTACGGTCAGGATTCGAACTTGCGATCTTTGTGTCGCAGGCAACTACTCGAACCACTCGGCCACCACGGCTTTTACTTTTATTATTCCTATTAATACAGTTTAATGCAAATGTGCCTACCTACCATCCGTTCATATGTATAAAATACTACTAGATTATGTCTGCGCGTACGCACAGGAAATACACATAACATAAACTAATTACTGGTACCGGCGGCATGCACAGTGTGCCTACCGCACACCGTTCTTACTCGCCTTCTGTCATGTTGGCATTTGTTAAATATCTCCGGCGGAAATTGGGTGTGTGCGTCCATACCTCTGCCTACCCCTGCGGGCACCCTTGTGCAGACATGAAGATTTATATTGCACAAAGCCACACCACACGCAATCTGCGATTTTACATACATACATACATACATATCATCACGCCCAGTCCCTTACGGGGTAGGCAGAGAGTATAGAGCGCCAGTTCTCTCTAGACTTACATACCTCTTTCGCTTCGTCCACATTCATCAGTCTCTTCATACATGCTCGTCGGTTTCGAGTACTCTTAACGTTCCCGTCCTTCAGAGTCCGATCTATTTGATCCAGGTAGTTGAACGTGGCCTTCCTCTGCCTCTTCTTGCACACACTTTTGCTTTGTATATCTGTTTCGTCAATCTTTCTTCACTCATCCTTTCTATGCGTCCAAACCAACGTAACATGCCTTTCTTCATCTTTACAATCACGCCCTCATTCACGCCAGTTGATTTGCGAATCTCTTCATTGCGGATTCGATCTAATATCGTTACGCCGCACATTTTTCGAAGAGATCGCATCTCGACTGCATTCAAGCTATTTTCATATTTCCTCTGACATACCCAGGATTCGCTGCCATACAATAGGGTAGGGTAGGGTCTGCGATTTTATTTCGCAGTAAACTACATATATGCTCGATCTGTCGGCAGGACACCCAGTAATTATTATTTTAGAGTAGAGAAGGATAAGAAAATGAATTAAAATATCATTTTTAATTGTATCCTCTTTCCAGTTGATGCTCGACTAAGGCATCTGACACTAGATATGTCCAATATTACAGTTCTTGTTGAAACGGACCGCACCCAAGTCAAATCTATGTGATCGCTCATTAACATTAACAATTATTTTGGAAATTTATCGACTGTTTGTGGGCTTACATCGACATGTTCCAGTATTATAGCGGCGGTTAGTTCACGCTCTGCGGAAAATACATTTGTCGTGGAATTAGTACATGCTACTGTAGCGTAGCTAGCTGATGTGTGTTTATGACTTATATTGGTCCGTTGGCCCCAAGGGCACCGATGACAGCAGTAATAATACGCGGAAGCCCAAGGCGGGCGGTGGAGTGGACTGCGTGACCCCCACCTTTGTGTGCTCATTGTCTTGCTCCGTAGGTATGTACGTACTGCCCGCTGTTTTTAACTATGAGACCTAATTGAATTATTGTGCATAATTTATCGGTTTTATGTTTACTGCTTGGTCGGACAGGACAATATGCTCCAATCTGGTCAGGAGTTTTATTCATGTAGAAACTTTTAAAGTATGTACAATGAAGAGTTGTGACAAACTAGTTGAGCCTTGTGGCGCCACACATATGTAAGTTTGTGAGGATATTTGCCAGAACAAAAGGCTATGCTACCAAAAGTAACAACAATAGTTGTCGGCTCTGTGCGAGTGATCCCGCTGACACCAGGACCTCTGGCCCGATCCGGCCGCCTAAACGTATACTATTCCATTACTGATACCTTAGATGTGACGGCTTCAAGTGTTTATGTCTAAAGCACAATTGTTGTATAAAGTAAAGGACTCATGCCCTTGTCACAGAGGTTCACGTGCAGTGGCTTAAGTCTTCCTGCATTCACCAAAGCCATGGCCTATTCACGTGTTTTACCGAACACAATCCACAGCATTTAAACATGACCTCAATCTTAGATTCTCATTATTTTGTCCCCAAATAGCTATTGACATGTCGACAATGGCAGCGGAGGAGGTAGGTACTTGTGGGGAGCCAATCCAAATAAAAAAATTAAAAACCGGATTTCCAAAATCCCGTTCTGTCGCATTCGACTGAAATTCTGTTTTCGATTTCGATTCGATTGTTTGTTTTTTAGATCCATTGTTAGCCCTGTCGGGGCTGCGACACGCGTAACCATTTTTGCAAAGTCTATTCTATTGTGCTGTGGATGGAATGACATTTGACGGACGAGTGACGCGCCGCCGCGGCCCCGGCGGCCGCTGCTGGGAGGACGCTAGCGCCTTGCCAGCCAATTGATACATTGGCGACACGAATATGGCAACATCTTCCATGATCATCATTATTTTAGTTTTATAAAATTTGACCGCAAAACCCCCTGAGGCTACCCAACGGGATTCCTGCCATCGTATTGGATCCCGTCATCGTGGTCCAAATTGCTTTTCGTGCGGTGTAAAAGGAACGAGACGTCTCGTCGGTCAACCATCGCTCCGAGCAACACTCGACCCATTTTGTTTTAAGGGTCTCGCGTACCCCTTTTCTTACCTGGGTGTCTTTTGTATTCCTTTTAGTTGTCTGTTGCTATTGTTCGTTTAGTACGAATTGCATAATTTCATTGAATGCTCCAACAATTGTTGTGGTTATTATGTTTGATACATATTAATATTTTATTTCAGAATTATACATTAATTGGTTGTTGCTTAATACGGTTTGTATTACGAGCTACGAAATAAATACCATAGAAGTAGGTTGATGAGGCATATCTGCATAATTGCCTTATTCAGAACGAATTGATTTTATCTTATAAAACCTTCAAAGCTTCTTACAAAGAACCCAGAAACAATATTCACCCACTTAAGGTAGCGCCCACTATTCGGCTTGCCCTACGCCTGCATATTATGTCTCAGCATGCATCTGCTGTTGCTTCCCTTCAGCCTATTGAGGGTTATAAAGTATAGTCATAAAGTACCGTACCCAAGTTCAGTCTAACTTTTTGATACAGATCAAGCTTGCATCTAGCAAGTACATCCACACAGTGCTGTTCAATACTTAAGAGGACGGAAATAATTGAAACATAACTCTTTTTGGGCATTTACTTGAAATGACTAATAATGTAAACTAAAGGCAGGCAGGGATAGACTCCGTTAGAGGAGGATGTTGTCAAGTGGCGTGGTTGCACAAAAAGCGCGCGCTCCGTCGCGTCCGGCGCGCCAATTATGCGCTGCGCACGCGCCTCCAAAAAAACTACCACCGGGCCATCAGAGCCATTTTTTAAAAGCCCTAACTTAAATAATAATGCAGTAACACGCGAGATTATTCGCAAAATGCGATCCACGAATTTCGTTTCCAAATTCCTCAGGCCCCGGGTTTCGTGTTAGTTTTTTGCCCCGACTATTGTCTGATTAAGTTTGGATTTGTGTCCCGCTGCATTGGAGGCTCTGTCTGTGCGTGTGGCGCTGCACCAATATTTATATGAATCCTCACATTTGACTGGCATTCAAGTCGTATAAAGCTGCTTAGTTAATTGGTTCCTGTGCTGTGTGGGTCGGGACCTACTGCCAGCTCCCGCCGGCCCCAGTCACTGGAATGGAATGCCAAATCAACTGCCTGCAGTCCTCGTGCGCGCAGCTTTTAATAACCCGTATGCTATAGCTATATGTATAATGAAGTACCCATTTTTTTTGCCGGACCACGATTAGTCCCTCGCGGCGCTCTGAGATCGCGTACGCCGGCCCTATCATTACTAAAGCGATCCTAATAATATAATAGTCCTGTCACACACATCCCTTTGAAGAAAAAAATTAAGGGACAATTTTCATAAGGACCTATAATAGGCGACGAAATTTAGCAGTTGTTAAGGAAATTGTATAGTTTCGTGTCGTTTATTTTATTAAGTTTATGGCATGATTGGTGGGTGCCTTGCTTTATGTGTTTTTTTATCTGACAATGTTTTTATCATATCCTGAGTTTATTTTGTTAGTTATGTTTAACAGCTAAAATGTGTCCGTAATATACGAATAGTAGTAATAAAGTCTGTATCTAACAACAATTATCTACATTGCATAGCACAGTTGTATAACCCAAATCGGTATCCCGAGGTAACGTGCCAAGAAGACTAGCATTGCCACGCTGGATAGCAATGCTGATTCTCTGAGCGAGATATGTTCCAGCCCGCTTGTGATGAGAGGCCATGTGTCCTATGTAAATATATATATACTAGCTGTCCCGCCCAGCTTCGCCCGAGTGAAAAAGTAAAAAAAAAGTGTTTCATAAAATCCGTATCCTTAGCTGACCTCTACACCGTGTAAGGAATACTCCTACCAAATTTCTAGTCAATCGGCCCCATAGTTCCAGAGATTTCGCGATGAGTGAGTTCACAAATGGGATCTCCTATATATACATAGAAGAAAGAATGATCGGGCGCTCTATTACTATCTGCCTACCCCATTAGGGATGCTATGCTAGGGCGTGATGATATGTATTTATGTATATATTTGTAACAAGTTGGGTGAGGATGATGAGGTGTATGAGGGCGGCGGTCGCGGCGCGGACCAAATGGCACATTTATATTGTTCATTACGGGGCCCGGAGGTGAGAGATGTTGGCGCTGTCACCGCGGCGGGGGGTGGCGCAGGGCTGGCCCCGACTACCCCGGACAACGACTATACCTGTACTATTCATACTCTTGGCTTTCTTTAGAGGTACCCACTCAACAACTGCGTACTAAGTTAAGCCTACTGGAAATACGAGATCTGTGGAATTTCAGATATTTCTGCTATCAGAAGGTAATTTAAACTAGCTCCTGATTAATATATTGTCTTCAATACGAATGCGATTAAGTAGTTTGAGTTTCGAAAACCAAGAACGTATGAGTATGCTCGCTGGATTCCCATCCATTGGAAGTCCAGCCTGCTAGTAGGGATGTCAGCTTGAGGTCAGGTGCGTCGATCCAGTTGCAGCCCTGCGTCGCTGCCGGTGGGGGTCCGGCGCGCACGTCGGGCCGCGTTGATTTGTGCGCGGACTCCCGCCGACAGTATTTGTACAGCGTGGGCCGCGAGCCACTCTCACCTCGCTGCCCGCGCTCTGGCTGCGACACCTCCATGCTCCGACGGACTAGTACGCAACCAAGGTGCATTGAGAGGATTCAACACTCGTTTTAAAAACTTCATCATGTTAAGAATCATCGATCCACTTAGAATGCCACTACACTGCAAGTCGATTACGTAAAGTCATCGTGACATTGAACTCCCGTCTCATGATAGAAAGGACACAATAAGATCAGCAATAATAATTATGCTGATATACACACATACGTTCAGACATGAGCATAGGACACGTTGTGTAAATCTTAAAATGCAGTGTATTATTAAAAATATGTCGAGCGCAGTGCCATAGGTACCTACATGGAGCGGCCCTCGCCACTGACGGACCCACTTCGCCAGCTTTTAATTAGCCAGTTGACAGGTGTGATAGATTCACCTCGACGACGATTGGTAGAAATGTTAATGTCCCTTCGTTGTCAAGTGAAAACATATGGATCCAGTCCCACGGATTGAATTCGTTTCGATATCTTTAACCACGTATTTTCCAATCTAAACGAGCCGAAATTAGAAGGCTAAGACAACTTTGAAACCGGTCAACATAAAATTGGAAACCAACTGTAGTCTCCTCGTTGCGCAAGAGCCGATCGACCAGTTTGGCGCGGGCTCGCGCGTGGGATCTATGCTCGCTCCCGCACACCACACCGCACCATCGTCTACTCAACATTATTTACTTACACTGACACTATAAGGCTCTGGATAAATAATCTCATTGCCATCACTTACTATGTGCCTGTCGAGCTGGAGCCGGCAACTGAAGCATTAAACACTAGGACACTTGGCCTGCGAGTCGTAGATACTAACGACCGCTCACGTCTATTGGGATTGTTGAGGCTTTGCACCAGTACTAAATGCATATAGATCGTATATTACGTTAATGTTTGTTTCGTTATTATTATATTAAATGTGTAAAGAAGGCTACGTATAAGCTGGTATGGACGGAAGGTGGAATTTTATCAAACATGCATCCTCGCAGCGATGACCTCTCTAAAGTTAATTAAGGACTTCGCTTTCAGAACCAGTTTGAGGAAATTAATTTCGTATCCAACGATTGTGGCAGTCCGCGGAGTCATGTGGAACGGCCGTATATCTTGCATTTTATAATCATACTTATGGTATTTAGAACTTAATTCCGGATAAGTTGGAGACGATACACATAAGTGTTCCGTAACTCAGCATTATAGACTATTGGCTCCGCGGCAGTATCTCACTGACCGCGCACTGCGCTCGCAGCTGGTCGACTCTGTTTTTGATGTCAATTTGACTAAAGCCATTACAGAGAGGTGAGGTGCCTGCGCAGTGCCACGCTAGCAGCAAGCGCTATCTACCCCAGAGATCTGCTCGTCGGCGATCCGCTTCCGTCTGATCGTAATGATAAAACCATAATCGGTCGCGTTAATATAATAAGTAAGTCCTTTAGTTTCGCTCGCGGACACCATGTAATCGTCCGCCGCATAAGTGCTCCGGACAACCGCCGTGACCACAATTACGGTTTGTATTTTAAACCGTGAAAGGGTGGCCGTCTCTTTCCGATATTGATGGCGTATATTTATCATAGACAATTTAGGAACACCTGCTGTTACCACGGATGAGCGGTATACGTCAAATTAATACAATTTCTCGGGCGTTTTATAGTTTGTTGGCTTTGGGAGCGTGTAATGTTTTATTTGTTGGAGGCGCGCGTGGATTGATGATTTTGGAATTGGTTTTTTGAAATACCATCCACGGCCTGAGACTTATTGAAATCAATTTATATTTTATGATTGTTCTTATACACTGTCGCTATCTACTCGTTCTCATCAATCACTACTTATGTGACCCACACTTGTAGCAGTTAATATTTGTAAGGCAATTTTATAATTATACCCTTTTGGCGTTGTATACAGGTACAGTTGTTTAAAATGGTAAGCAATTCTGTGTCAGTCATTAATGTAGGTGTATCTTACCGAAGTATGTTTAGCTTGCTTCTTTACTGCCAACCGACGACGACTAGCTTCGCAGATATAATGTGTCGGGGCACCCAGTGCTCCGATATTAGTAACATGTGCGTGTATGTACATTGGCGAATGTGCGGGGCTTAGCGTGGCTTCATTGGGCGGTAAAAATAGCCGCACTAGGCCGCGGTGGGCTGCGCTCGCGGCTACACTCCGCCCGCCCCGCCCGCCCCGCCCGGCCTCCGCGGCTGAGGGTGGACGATACCACCAACCATGCTAGCTATATCTATTGCAAGTACCATATTCGCACTGCTAATGACCGACTATGCTAGTTACGTCCAAAGCTGTGATAGTTCACGCAATTTGCTTTATCACGTATTCATTTGAAATGGCAACACATGTATACTTAAAAACGTGTTTGTCTAGATGTTTATCAGGAGCTTAACTTTACTTTACAGACTGTGTCTAGTTTAAAAGACTACCATTTATTAATTTTATAATGTGAAACCAAAAGAGGTCTGTATGTCTAGAGAGAAGGCGCTCTAATCTCTCTCTGCCTACCAATGAGGGACTCGGCGTAATGATGTGTATAATGAGGGCAGGCCATTGCCGTCCACGGGCAGCCAGTCATTCGGTTGTCGACTCGCGGCTCCCGTACGGAGCTGATAAATGATGAACTCGTATCCACGTCGATGTTATCGTAACGCGTACGCACGTTAACCCGTGTCAAGCAGTCCCTTATTAAATCACAATTTGTTGGCAGCGTATTAATACCACACAGGCTTTGTTTAAGCGGCAGATGCAGTTGCAGGTGAACCGGGGCTATTTATCACACGCAGCGCGTTGCGTGCCTTCTGACCAATACATTCACTTTGAACTTGCCACGCTCTCGGCTGACATTCTGTAATACACTAGCTATTAATGTCCACGCATTGAGTTTGGGACTCTGTTTAGTGCTCGTAGCCGAGACCCATCTCAATGGATGACCACTCTTTAGGTTCATGAAAATGGGCTACGAACAAATGGCTAAGCTCTATAGAATTAAAAATCACTATTAAAACAAATACCGTGGACATATTTTGATAGGGTTAAGCTAAGATCATTTATATGACAAACGGACATCTTTCTTTGCACATATTTGCGATCGTATATTATAATGTAAATAACCCGAAAAAAAATGGTGTTTCGTTGTGTAATCAGCATGTCACAGAATCGTTTAATGGTCAGCAACACGAGACTGATACCCCTTGAGTTGCAAACGTCTACATGCGGCGGTAACCGCTTGCCATCAGGGACGCATGCCTGCTTGCCACCTTTGTTGTATAATTCTGAGCATCCTTATAAAATATGTGTTTTGTACAAGAGTTACCTACATCCTGTATGCATTAAGTGGCGCCATCTTTCTGCCAAACGATTGACGTTCTTAGGCTCTTGTACTACAATAGAGATATGTATCTGTTGGTCTGTATACAAACCCATAGGATGTAGGTATCTAAGTCGTGTAGGACGTCTATTTTGATTCTCATTCAGTAAACGCTTGTAAAATTGACACACAAATTTGTGTAGACGCCTAAAATGGTGCCAATTAGGTCCTCACACACAGTCCTTCAGATGCGGCCCGCGATGGCCCCGCACGCAATGCAACACGCGTCTTATTCATATTGCCCGAGGCTTCACTTTCTAACACGCGCGTGTTGGCGCGCTTGTCTTGCTAATGTCTTGTATATTTTGTGTCGTACATACTTTAGTTATGTACATTTATTTCTGTAATGTATATGAGCCGTGGTGGCCGATTGGTTCGAGTAGTCCATTGAGTAGCAAAGATTGCAAGTTCGAACCTTGACTGCACCAATGAGTTTTCTGAACTAACGTACTGTGATACACACCACGAATTCAAAGACGTATGTATAGTCGTGCTCGAGAAGCTGCGATGGACTCACCATCTGTCACGTTGGCACCTAAAAATGTATATGTCAGGCGAGAAGACACACTTCTGCCTACCCCTCCGGGTCTCTTAGGGTTATGGGAAGGCGTGTAGATACAAGAATACATAGCTTTAGATGTCCATCTCACGAGGCAGTGCTGACTGCAGGAACAATCTTAGCTTCCCGCGAGTACAATACCTACTCATGTGCCGCTTGTGATCGCTTCCCCTTGCATCGGTAGTGCAGGCTGGCGACCATACATAGCCCGCCACATACCCACATTATAATTATATATGTATAGGCAGTACGTATGTGAGTGCCGGCAGCGACATCTGCGCGCAGTACCTACAATCAATATCAGTTATTGAGCGCCGGCGGCGAGCTCGATTTATGGCCTTTATTTGTATTAAGCCAATAATCGTGGTGGCCGAGTGGTTCCAGTAATTACCTGAGACTCAAATATCGCAAGTTCGAATCCCGTCTGTACCAACGAATTTTTCTGAATTTAATTACAGTGATAAGTCACATCACGAGCTTTACGGTGAAGGAGAGAAAACCTGCATAAATTTGAATATCGAGAGAAAACCTACATAATTATGAGAAGAAATTCTAATGCGTATGTATCGTGCTTGAATAGCGACGATGGACTCGCCATCTATTATGTTGGCACCTAAAATATATCTGCAACAAAAATATGCTGCGACTGATGCAAGCTGCAAATTATAACCTTAACGCACGGGCAATAAGTAATACAATAAGAATCTATTGATTAAAACTTTTATTGGTAGATCGTGTAATGACTTGGTGTGTCCCGTGTGTGCACTCGCCTCACACCTACCTTGTTCCTCGGAGTCTGCACACCGTCCGTCCAGCGTCCCTGCACCTTCGCAATATCTACGGTAAGGTTGAAATAAAACACAATATAACAGATTTTCTTGTCTTTTAATGAAAATTGGTATACATCTTACTTCTCACAAGAGTTCCCGATGAGGCAGACAGAAGTGTATAATTTTTCCTTCGCCTTTTCGACAGAGAAACTTATGTTTACGTGACAGATGGCGAGTCGTCGCAATTGCTCACTTACGACGAACACGAGTGCGTATATAAAGTTCTTCTCAATCATGTTCTGACTTCCCCAAGATGTGTCCCTGCACCGTAAGGCTCGAAGTATGATACGATAAGTGGATAAATAAAATATGGTCAAGTTTAAAATTGTCACAAATTTTAACGATCATTATATTTACGAGCGGAAGTGCAGTATTTATTGGGAAAGGGTGAGCCGGAACTATAAGTCAGTGGCGGCTATAAGCTAAAGCAACTGGCGCTGGCCGCTCGCACATTCGTTATTCTAAACAACACACCATCCCCAGCTTTGTCTAAATCCTTTCTTAATATACTCTGGAAGTGCTGCTGTGGACCTTCGATTGAGCAAGATCTCAACCCCCCCAGAATGCTGTGCCCGCAGAAGCAGAACCCATTCGTGCTGCAATCCCTATGATGCCAGTTCAGCTATCCACACAACACATATACATACAAACATAACATCACGCCGAACCCTAACGGGGTAGGCAGAGAGTATAGAGCGCCAGTACTCTCTTACATACCTCTTTCGTTTCATCCATATTCATCAGTTTCCACACAACACATGTCTGTTTAAGCACGAGTTATTGTTGCTATTGTATTATTGACATTGACATACTCTAGTATTGCTGACAGACTGTCGGCTCTGATAACCGCTTATTGACCAAGCCTCCACTAGGTATAAGCAGCACAGCTGGTTATATTATGTATAATCGTCTGGCGCGTGCTCTGCGGGTACATATTAATATACATACCTGAGGCCAGCGGCTGCGTCTGCGGCTTGAGCACATAATATAATAGTCTCGAGCGTCTCCACTTGCTATTTTTATTATACTTTAACCAGTATGAATAACTAATTAGCTTAAATTACGCCTAACGAGAGCCACTTCTTAATTTGGCGATGATAGCGATCATGAATAAATGTAACTTTTTTATTTGAATAACTGGCCAACACGTTTGTGGAGGCTGCTTCCTCGACGAGCATAAGGCGGTGTGCGCACGCGCGCTATTTGTCACCGATAATAAAGGACACGTGTATCAAAATTAAGAGCCATGAAGGAAACGCCTTATCAGCGATCGCACGGGCGCACCTGCCGCGTCCTTTCTGTTCCCAGATACCGATGCATTGGGGACCTTGCGGGAAACATTGCGTGGAATGGAGTTCATTGCGACACCGGCTATTGGAGTAAACGATTACACTTGGAATAATCGACTCACTCGGTTGGGACTCGCACGGGGCGACAATATATTACTTTAACTGTAACAAGAATGGCAGAAGTGACTTATCCAAACGACAAAGGTTATTTTGTTTATGAGGATTTCGCTAGCGTCTAGTTGGTGCTCCAAACCTATGTACAAGTGAAACAGTGCCAATAATTAGCCAAGTCTGTCAAGTGTTCGAGGGTGTCGTATATATATATATGAGGTAACGTAGGTGCGGGTGAGGTGTCGGCCCTTAGCCAAGTGAGCCCCGAGCAGTAGCCGCGGCGGAGGCCGGCCTCGCGGCGAAGGCGCCGGCTGTAAATCAAGCCATATCTACGCCCGAGCGGTGGCAAATGGAACTTTATTTATGCCTCCGCGAAATGTGTCACACACTGACGGAGACATTTACACTGCAAGATTTGTCCAAGATTAGTTCTTATGTCATTATTATACGAGTCACACCAACCCACAAGGGTCCCCATAGAGGTAGGCAGAGGTGTACAGGTAGTATAAGCCAAGCACCTTCTTTCCGCCGGAGATATGTTTTAGGTGCCAACGTGCGGATGGCGGCGAGTCCATCGCCGTAACTCAAGCACGACTAATACATGAGAGCCTTTAAATTTGTGACTAATCACTGTACTTAAATTTAGAAAGAATTATTAGTGCAATTGGGATTCGAACTTGCAATCTATGTATTGCAGGCATCTACCTACTCACACCACTCGGCCACCGCGACTATTATTATATATATCCACAATTGTGGCGGACCCTTGTTAACGTCATGCTGAGCAATTACAAAATACAGCGCTCGGTGATCATAGGGAATACATAAAATCCAGTTGAGTCAGCCTCTGCCATGAGGCGGACACTACATACACCTTGTGCTTGTTAATCTGTTTAAAATCTCTATAAATATTATAAATCTAATGTTCACTTTTTATGAAATATACCCTTTATTTACAATAAAAACTTTTTATTAAAATAATTACTTATACATATCAAAGTCTTACAGATAGCAGGTGCTGTTCTCTCTGGCTACGCCGCGAGGGTCTCGGCATTATTGTATAAATCAATGTATGTATGTATTTAGATACTGCATATTCCTGAAGTTAGTCGAGTGTTGTAGAACTACCTTTATTTATGCTGTGCTTCAATATTATGCTGCGTATATTTAGCTTAGAGGTAGGTAATAGTGAAATAAATAAGTTAGGATTAAGTACATATAATGATAGCTGTTTCAAGTTCAAGTAATCATTAACTTAAACTTAAAGTCATGAATGAATTTCCTGTATAACTATTGTATTCATTGTAATCCAAAAAAATATAAATAAAGTTGATAACTAGACACACACCTTCCAAAGCATATTCAATTAGTAGTTTAAAGCAATACATTAACAAATGATAAATAATATTCTGCCAAATTCGGGCACATTCCGCCTAGCCTTGTATTTAGTTTTGTTTATAACATATTTCGAGAATTCATTGGACAAGATTTTTTTAAATAGTAACTGAGTAAAAACAATTTCACATGATTACAATGACTAACTTGTCGTGACCCATGTGACTTTGAAGGTCACACAAGCAAGCACACTGTATAAGTGTAATACCTTAATAATATCTAAGACTGGATTGTCGACGAAATCATCGTAGCGGCGAATTTGTTAATACTTTCATATCGCTGCGCAACAAAACAAGTATGTATGCAAATTAATTAAATTAATTATTTCTTTAATTAATCGTCAATCAAAGGTTAACCAGAATACGGAAACGGAAATAGCAGTTCCTTAACACATCTAATCCGGAGGAGTAGTGTGCGGCCAGCGGAGGTCGGGGCGTGCTCGCCGACTGCTCACTGCTCGGCGACCGTTAGCGATATGTGGGGAGGTGCACACCTTGTGGCGGGTGTTGCTCTGAGCTGCTAAAATTAGAGAAGATATGATAACAATGTCATAGCTACCAACACACCAGTAACACATATTAATGGAAAATACTGCGAGGGAACGAATACTCTCTAGTATTGGTCTATTATCTAGTATATATTACTACATACTAGATACACAACAAAGAATTCATCATCACATATATGTTTCTTGTCGACAAGGAACGAATCTATGACCGTTAGCACAATCTTCTGTGTAAAAAGACAAGCTTTTCCCTAGTACTTACAATTGGTCGTGGCAGACAGTCTGGCTCAGTGTCGTGTCGCCGTCGAATCGCCGACCCTAAAGCGCCTTTGGTAAACTGTCGGGATTTGTAAAAAGTCACGAAGCAATTAATCGGCGACGTTATAACAGTGCAAGCTAATTTACGTTCGCCTGTTTCGCTGCCGTTTCTCTTCAAACCTAATGTCTAATATGTACTTATATGACCCATTTACGTCTCGTGCACGACGTGCTAATTATGTAAGGCCAGTGTACAACGCGACTGAGTGCGCAAGTGACCTACGCTATAGCTACAACGCTAACCAAATCTATCCTCAAACTGTCGGCTATATTTTTCAACATTATCATCATCAAAGGGACGGACCGTTTGAGTTTGAGCCTTGTACTTGCATTGGTAGAGTGCATTTTTTTCGGTAAATATATATATAAATATATACGTCGCTGAGTGTACGTGAATGTGAATGAAGTAGGTACTTTCATGGTTGGTTCGAGGAGCAGTTAATGCCTCGTTATCGCCGGCTGTTAATTGTGTCAGCTTATTAGCGCACCGCTTAATACACCTAAATATGACAATTTCATTACCGGCGCAACACACTCGCTGCTTATAGTGTGTCTCATAATACAGATCCGGTATGCATGCCATAGAACATAAGCTGCTATCAAATAGTTCTTTGTGGATGTTGTTGAGCTCACCTGGTTATACAGCCATGTCTTACTGCTTCGTTATATCCATAAGCGTCATTTCGATGGCTTGGAACACATTTTGATTTTCCCTTTTCACTTGTAGTAAATACTTACACACATGCCTACATATACATATCAACACGCCGAGTCGCTCACGGGGCAGGCAGGGAGAGTAGAGCGCTTATTATTATTATTAAAAGGAACATATCTAATTTGAGATCAGTTCACCATGCATCGAATAATTCAACTACGAATTAGGATTGAGATGTTTTTGTCTACAATATGTCATATCGAGGAGCACTGCACCCCGATCTAGGCCGGGCTACACAGGCAGGGCTACACAGTAGGTATACATTTACTTGCCAATTTCTTCTCCACAGGCTGATAATGTCGCGATGCTAATGGGCCAATCTATATATTACACCGACATTGAGCGTTATCGGTAATTAAGGACCGGTTACCACTTCCGCGTCCGCAACTAACTGACAAGCATGTGGTGACAACATCACAACCTGACTGCGAGGAACTATTATCACAGTCAACATCATCATCAAAGCCGTGGTGGCCGAGTGGTTCGAGTAGTTGCCTGCGACACAAAGATCGCAAGTTCGAATCCCGACTGTACCAATGAGTTTTAATAAACTTAAGTACAGTGATTAGTCACACCACGAGCTTTACGGTGAAGGAAAACATCGAGAGGAAACCTGCATACGTCTGAGAAGCAATTCAAAGTCGTATGTAAAGTCGTGCTTGAGTAAAGGCGATGGACTCGCCATCTGTCACGTTGGCACCTAAAATATCTCTGGCGGAAAGTGGGTCTGTGGGTATTACCTATACACCTCTGCCTACCCCTTCGGGGAACCTTATTGGGAGGCGTGAGGATATTATATATTTATTATATAACATGATGATCATCATCATTTCAGCCTATGTCTGTCCACTGCTAAACATAGGCCTCACCAATCTCTACAGACCGTCGGTCTTTATGGTAAGTGGCCGTCCGACACTGCGCCTGCCTACTATGGCTTACTTACTATGAGAGTAAAGGACATTATTTGCAAGCTCACATTCGTGCTTCAATACCAACACTATGACACATCCAGACCCATAATGTAAAAAGTAAAGAAAATGAGCACTATTGCAGACATTCTATTTGCCCCCCTGTCCTCCTATTGGGTCCCCTCTGACACTCCCATGATGAGTTACCACGGGCTGTATGTAGTTGGGCATGTGGTCTAATGCTCTCAATATCGTAGACTCAGTATTTGCCTTGATCACTAATTTCTTGGAACTCTGTCACCGAATTGTGACTAACTTTTGCCTCGGAATATCTAATTTCTCCTCTCGTCACTTTCTAATCCTGATGTCAATTAATTAGAACCAATAGTCCATAGCATGTACGATGTCGTAGAGGTGTCGTGATATGTAAAGTAGGTAACCAATGTGTCTACGGATAGTGTACAATTACAGATAAAAGGCGTGCACTCGCGACCGACGCCGGTATAATTCAATAACCAATCAATAACTCATAAAACCATAAGATTTATTAAATATTGTATATGCTCATACAATAATTATGTAAATATACGTATATTTAGCGCCGAGAGGCTACTGTCCGGCCTGTTGAATAAACAAACGCCACAAAAAATGTATGTAAATTAAGTTGAATATTACACTCACATAGAATATCAATTTGGTTCAATATTATGAGTTATGATATACTTTATTGGATACTTAACATCGGCTCTTTGCATATTTTGTGTTCACAGATTGTGAGCGTATTCAAATGTCTCGCAGCGAACTTTTGTTGTTTGTATATTTTATGAATCATAACTATAGGTGTCTGCCTACTAACATAATAACTCAATTCAATCATAATTCATCATTGCATTTCTTATACCTCAATTATTATGTCACGTGACGTGCATCTGCGTACTATTGTATTTATGTAAGTAGTAGATTCAGTTCTTGAAATTAAACATATGTTAATCCAATAAATGTAATCTATCTCTGTGCCAAATTTCATCCAATTCCGTTCAGTAGCTTGTGCGTGAAATAAGAACAAAAACCCTCGCAAACTTTCGCACCTATAAATATTTGTAGGATTATTGTAATGTCGCCGCTATCACCGAGCACAATTTCAACACTAAAATGTATAGTAATGTGTAAGTGCCTCATAAGGCGTGGACAAGCATTCATTCCCGTACTCGTCACAGACTTCCGTTACACGTTACTCATTGGGGTATCAGTGCAGGAGCACGGACGAGCGCTCTAGGAAATGTAATTCAAATACACCGCAGTTTAGTAAATACAATTCAATAGCGCATTATGTTAAATAGCATAATTGAATATTGTTCGAAATGTAGAACAACAACAACAAGCATAGGTAGACGTTCGATTGTCTCACGAATCGATTTGACGATCCAATTAGTATCGGGCCCCGCTATCGATGTCTGCGCCGAGAGGGCCGCGTCCCTCCGAGGAGTCTCGCTCCAGATATAATGCAACTCGTTTACTTGCAGCGACTAACAATGTCATTATGTAAATCGTCAATCAGTCGAGATGGAGAGTGAGCCGGGGTCGACGTATGATCGGTTAATTATTTGATTCGACGGCGGCGGGCGTATAATCGATTTTGTTTCTGTTTGAATACTATTAAAATAATTATAGGTTATAATTAATTAATTGGGCTGCCGGTAGCGGTGCATGTGTTAATGTGAGTATTCATTCATAGCGCGATACACGCGGCTGCGCCCCGGCCGGGAGCAAGCTCGCTCGCGTTGGCACATCGTCCGGCGCACTGAGGAGTCTATAGACCTCACTACCCTGGCTTTTAGACAATGACCATCGCTCTTCTGCTGCTCTGTACGTGTCCTGAACGTGTCCTGAACGTGTCTTGTTGCGGATAAATCTAATAAATACCTTGTTACTATGAGAATACTGTATGATTGTATGGGCAGTCATCAATCTGTGTAGGTACATAGCTTTTGGCTGATGTCGTTTGGAAATAATTCTTAATATTAACATATGATCATTATTTTAATACCTCCGCATACCTTCGTCATAGTATTCTGACATTAGACATTAAATAATAGTTATTTAAAGGTATTGAACTCCGTTGCAATTTGCTCTAGCAATAACTAGCCACTTGCCGTAGCAATAAAGTCAATATTATTGTGCAATAAACAACTGAGCGTTTATACAGGGCCTGCCGCCTGCCGCCTGCCGCCTGCCGCCTGCCTGTGCTCGGATTGCACAGCACAATAACTCTGTTTGTTGTTCACTTGACGTCTACGTCTGTGAACCACGTAGTCGTAGCTAAGTAGGTACGTGTGCTCAGAGGTGCGACTCGACTCCGTTACGACGCCATTGCCCATCGATGCCTAACCGACATCAACATACTAAGCCCTAACAACATAATATAATATACATATATTATTAGGCCAAGCATCTAAACATTATCCACGTCGTATTAGCTACATCAATTGCCATCAACGTCGGCACAAACTTTACCGTAGTAAGATTGTAAATACTATCTACTAATGTAAATTTATTTTTTCTTTCAATTCGCATTTATTTTGTAATAACTATGTGCCGGAAGCTTACCCAAGATCTGAGTGCTGTGGATGATTGTAGCGAATCGAATGAAATGTTGATCCTAGTATGGATTAGGTGTGACGGAATATGGAATGGTGTGCATTGCTGCTGCATTACCAGCTCACCAAGAAGACGTGTATGTGTCGGTGACACAGGAACAGTTAGTCCAGGGAATGCAGTCGGCGTACGGAGCTGATATTGTAGAGCTCTGGCTACGTATAGCTACAGGGAAGTACCAGTGGGTACGACGTTTGATTGCAGTAGCGTGGCGGAGACTGAGATTGACGTTGCGCCGCTGCCCGCCGCTCATGTCTAGACAGCAGACGGTGCGACACAAATTGCAGGATGTCGCCCGCTGCCATCAATCATCATAACACGATACCTCTCGTGGTCCGCAACACGCCCGGCGCAGCGACTCTCTGCTGGCAAACATACTGTTCCTGTGTTTGCATTACATGCGGATTATTACACAACACAATTGCCACTGGTTCAAACCTTCAAGGTGTATTCGTCCCGTCTCATTTTCCTGCCTGATGGCGAGCCCACAGGCTGGTTAAGCAACTCTTAAGTTTAACTGAGTATGATTCGTTTCGCAGACATGCCACCACGAACCAGACACCAGTCCCCCACGAGAGCACGCGCCTCATAGTCTTCAAGCAACCACTCAGGCAAGTGCAAAGCTACCAATATTAACTATATATGATCGCCATAAAAACTATAATTAATCGAGAAACGCGCCGATTGAACGAGGCGCAGCAAAAACTAGGTATAATGTCGCGGGACAAAAACTGAGATAGCCGCGGACACCACGATCTGGGGCCGACAAAAACAGCATAGGTATAGTAACGCTAATATGTGCTTGAGATCAGCTTTGAGTAGTTACGATACAACACTAGGATAAAAGCACAGCATTAACGAGATATATACATAAATTTTAAAATTTTGTAAATTATATCGAAATCAAACAGAGAAAATGTGCCTCAGTGTAGTGGTTGGCCTCGCGACTGGACTAATGTATAATAATTAATTATCTTGTTTATTTATTTGCTCAGTTGGAGAGGACTCACCTATGGAGTGTGATGGGACAACTCCACACTAACTGAATCAAGTAATTAAATGAAGCATAGACTGTACTATGTATTGTGAAAAAGATATTTTTAAGAACATCGAAGGCTAAGCTACAAATGCTCGGCGTCGTCACACAATCACTCATCGGGAATCGAACCCGTAACCTCAAGAGTTCTAATTACTTAAGCCGTTTTTTTTTTCTATTTATAATCAAGCAATTGGCAATTTGTTTTTTCGTATTTCGTAACGTATTTTCTTTGATATATGGATGGTGTAAGTGGACTGGGACAGGCCGAATAGGTACATTTTAATTTGATACCTCGATAATTATTTTTGTATAAATTAATGATGGCAAGTATTATCTTGTCTTCAAAATACTCGTTATGTTGTTGGAATAACATATCCTGCAAGTGTATAATGTATAAATATGTTATTAATGTTACCATAAACAAGTTTAAAGTGATATTGAATTTAAGTAAATAATTGGTATTAAATTTATAATTATCTCAAAAAATGGGAACGCAACAAATCTATGTCAATAGCTGAGATCAAAGATAATGTAAATCGGAAATCGAATCTGCGACCCCATGAGTGTTGAGCTCATTCCTTAGTCAGACGAGCTCGCAACACTATCACATAAGGAAAATGTGCTTTTGGCCCGTGGGCGTACCGCCACCGCCATCTACCGTGGAAACTTGGAAATCAACCGCTGTCTTGAACCTGTGATGTCTCGCTGTACTGGAAAATTATATTATGTTGCAAAAACAAGTGAATTACATTTTGATGGCTCTGGCATTACCGTACCACAACTATACAAATAAATAAATCAGACTGAGCTACGCACGGCTAAATCCACTTTTGCAAGTGAACATTAAATGAACACATATAATTTCATATTTACGACTCGGATTTGTTAGACCTTTTTGTTATAAATACACATTAAAATATTCTCTTCACACGTGAATTCAGTCACAAAAAATCTAATGACGTCTAACAACGAAAAAAATGGTTTAACTCTGACGAAATACGATTATTATTCGGCAGCATCTTGTAAATGACAATATACAGAACACTGTCAAATACACAGTCAAATAGACAGTCTCTCGTGATTACAAGCACCTGGCTTGTATCCAGGACATTCTATGAGTAGCATGCTGGTCTGGGCAATGGTTATTTACCTTGTTGACTGCAAGTATCCTGCTGTCACTATAAGATTTTCCTTCTGAGAATACTAGTAATAAACGTTGTATCTATAGCGTAAGAAAATGCCATCTTCAAAAATTGCAAATATGTCATATTGTAGTACGAGTGTGCACACCGGCGTTATGCGATGGTCACGCACATAAGTAATTAAACTCCCTTCCACGTATACCTTCCACTAGGCACGGGCAGACAGCGATGGTGGCCAACACTTGCAAGATCCCACGCGGGTCAAGGCTGGCTGGCCGCACGCCAGGCGACACATCTCGCCATTGGCGCATGCACATCTCATACTACCTACCTACATACTATTGAATAGTCAGAAAACTGTGGTTGTACCACTGAACTGCAAGTGCTAGCTGCACTAGTAGTGTTTAGATTACGGACAATAATAAACTAAAGTGTATATGAAAAAAGATATAAACATGCAAGTTATTCGATATTGCTTGCATCCATTGGTTACGGTAACCGCTTACCATCAGGCGGGTCGTAATCTGGTTGCTACCTTTATTTATAGTCAGAAAAAAATACCAGATATGTCAAATGACATCAACACACGAATGTTAGAGACTGGTAACAGTATGAACCTATAGGTTACATAGTCAGTGAGTGAGTGAGTGAGTGAGTGAGTGAGTGAGTGAGTGAGTGCCTACGCCACGGTCGCGGCCTCACGGCACTCCACTATCGAGGAGCCCGTGCAATTAGTTGAAACATTTTACTAATAGTTACGTGAACAACTCCGAGTTATCTCTGCCACTAGTTATACTGGTTCCAATTATTTCGCTGCCAGTTAGATAAACAGAACTGTAATGTGTATTTATTCCACTCAATAAAACTAATAATATATTAATTACGGTACTATAAAATGGTGAGTCTGTAGCAAGCAACTGAACGGGTCTCTGCTTATGTGTAATTATGTTTTGGACGGTCCGTTGGTCGTAAAATGTTAGCCGTGAGCCGTTACAGAAAAATCACCAGAGAAAGTTCTATTAAACTTTCATTCAGCGAATTTCAAT
>JACCPG010002034.1:0-12716 GCA_016069955.1 Drepana arcuata | reverse complement strand
AGAGCATGTATGAAGGGAATAATGAAAATGGACGAAGCGAAACAAGTATGTAAAGATCGTAGCAAGTGGAAAGGAAGTATATGGATACTCTGTATGTATGTATATAGATAATTTAATCTCCACTTCCCTCTCTCGAACAATAAGACAAAGAGCTAACTCGCTTACCTGGAAAAGGACTTAGGGAAGGAATTCAATAGTTACCATGGCAGCTATACAACTATTCCAAGTTTAATGAATGCCAATTTGTAACTATTTGAACGCCTCTAAAGTAATTAACTTTGTAAGTCTTTCCCAAGTCTAAATCGAGTTCGCAAGTGGACTGGCACTTCCAGTATTTTATATCGACAATGTCGCCAAGTTAGGGTTGAATTATTAAAATGTCTCCGTTCATCTCGGGGTTGTATTGAATGCTTATAATTTTGCTATCTGTAAATTAAACTTCTATTGCTTTTGATATTTGGGGGCTGTTTACAATAGTATGTGTGTATCACCGTGCCTGTCGTCTGACGATCCTAACAAATAGGAAAGCAAAAGAAAATAAAGCCGTGGTTGCCGAGTGGTTCGAGTAGTTGCCTGCGACACAAAGATCGCAAGCTCGAATCCCGACTGTACCAATGAGTTTTTCTGAACTTAAGTACAGTGATTAGTCACACCACGAGCTTTACGGTGAAGGAAAACATCGAGAGGAAACCTGCATACGTCTGAGAAGAAATTCAAAGGCGTATGTATAGTCGTAGTTGAATAACGGAAATGGACTCGCCACGTTGGCACCTGAAATATGTCCCTGGCGAAAAGTGGATGTATATTACCTAATACACATCTGCATCTGCCTTGTGTGGCGTGAGGATATATAAAAATGAGTTTATTTCATTATTTTCTCAACTTACTGTGCAATATGCAAATATTCCCATTAAATATACCCCACACGTCTCTGAATCCTCCTGAAGTAGCTCTAGATCAAATCGATCGGACACTACAGGATGGGAACGTAAAGATGACCCAAAACTGGCGGGCATGAAAGCAAAAACTGATGATTAAGGATGATGGGAATGGCTTACTCAATCCTATTTGCCCACCTTGGCTACCATTAGGCCTATATTATAATAAATAAAATAATAAATAATAATATCCTCACGTCTTCCCACAAGGGTCCCCGAAGGGGTAGGCAGAGGTGTATAGGTAATACTCACACACCCACTTTCCGCCAGAGGTATATTAGGTGCCAACGTGACAGATGGCGAGTCCATCGCCGTTACTCGAGCACAACTATACATACGCCTTTGAATTTCTTCTCAGACGTATGCAGGTTTCCTCTCGATGTTTTCCTTCACCGTAAAGCTCGTGGTGTGACTAATCACTGTACTTAAGTTCAGAAAAACTCATAGGTACAGTCGGGATTCGAACTTGTGATCTTTGTGTCGCAGGCAACTGCTCGAACCACTCGGCCACCACGGCTCTACCACCACCTATATTATATTATACAAAAGAAGATTCTTTTGCAGTAAGCGTGAGTTTAATCAAGAGCTTCATTGTACTTAAGAATCCAGACTGTGCTAAAACTTACATCTTCACCTATACAATACTTATATAATTATAACAATATATTCATTCCAAAGCTTTTCACATCCAACTCTGGCCGGCGCGGGATTAATGTAATTACCTACTATGAACCAACGTACGTTAGGGATGGGACACGCTTGTACATCTTCATCGATATATTTCCACACTTTCCACCGAAAGAGATGTAATTCTATGTCGCCTATTCCAAATTAGTAAGTAAGCAGGTTGTTCAGCACACCGAACAAACTTCAGTGGTTTTGGTGTGCTGTTTTTATCGTCAAATAGGTTAAATAAACAAAATACACTTTTTACATACATATAATAATAATAAAGCTTTATTTAATTCCTGGCACAACACACATTACTTATAAACGATAATAATGGTTACATTAATTATTAATTATTTAATTATTGCGTTAAAATTATTAATTATCAATTATTGAATGCATGGACCCCATTCGGGTAAAAGCCTCCCCCAAAGAATGCCATCCTTCTCTGTCGTTAGCTCATACTTACATATAATCACGCCTCTTTCCCGTAGGGGTAGGCAGAGACCACTTCTTTCCACTTACTACAATCCTTACATACTCCTTTCGCTTGCCACTTTCATTATTCTCTTCATACACGCTCTTCGGTTTAGGGTACTCTTGACCTGGCCTTTTTTCCGTCCCTAATTTGGTCTCGAAACGTCTGCCTAGGTCTACCCCTTCCAACACTTTTATTCACACTCTCCTTATACACTTTTTGGTCAATCGTTCTTCATTCATTCTCCCGACATTGCCAAACCATCTCAGCATACTTTTCTCAATTTTTGTCACTACATCTTCTTTCAGTTAAAAAAAAAACACTTTTTGGTGAGATATTTAAGGTGCCTCAGATGGGACTAGGACTGGATCGGAATGGGACAGTTGCTCAAATACTTGATTCGGCGCAATGAAAAGAATCAATAATTAAATGATTACATTCTAAGTTGACACATATTGACCTGTAATTCGTATAAAACTCTGCTATAACGTTAAAGTTATAGGTTTAATTTGATTAATACATGGTTTGTAAAAAAATCCATTAAACCATGTCTCGGAATGAGTATTATTACTCCCTTTAATAATATTGTCATTTTGTTATTTTTGGAGCAATTTGTTTTATAGTCATGAGTGTATATTCATAGCCCTACCACTTCTAGAAGGTAACTGTTCTTTCATTCAATTATCATCATATTTAGGTGTCAATGTAATGTCAATGGAATTAATTAATAACGATAAAGAATATATACTACTGCAATATGCTCAGATCATGATAGTGATTTAAACACCCACGAGAAAAGTCAATATTGGAAGTTGCATTCCCGGCGTAACCAAAGAGTTTCTATTCTTACTTAAGTAAAAGTTGTATCACAACACACAACACATTAATAATAATAATAAAAGTTGGGAATGAATGTACGGAAATGTGTAAGGTTTGCATGAAAAGTTTATAGGAAATTACTTTAGCTAGAAGCCTTGCCACCAGGGTCCCCACCGTCCCCACCAAGGGTAGGTCTAGGTGCTTAGTGCCAACTAATCCCCTTTATTATTAGAACAGAAATGCGATCTATCACGCTACGTAAATAAACCTCAATTGAAAATAGAATGTCTATAATAGTATGTAATACCAACGTCTTTTTGGAAGACCATCCAGATTCTTAAAACCATCCGACCATATAATAACCAGACGACCGTCTGGTTATTATATTCTAAGCGTGGCGGCCGAGTGGTTCGAGTAGTTGCCTCGAAAACAAAGATTGCAAGTTCAAATTCGACTGTAGCAAAGAATTTTTCTGAACTTAAGTACAGTGATTAATCACACCACGAGCTTTACGGTCGTAAAACATCGAGATGCAACCTGTATACGTTTGAGAAGAAATTCAAAGGCGTATCTATAGTCGTGCTTGAATAATGGCGATGGACTCACCATCTGTGACGTTGGCTCATATATTGTGAATGTAAGTTTGTTTGTTACGCTTTCACGTAAAAACTACTAAACCGATCATCATAAAACTTTGTACACATATTCTTGGAGGTATTAAAAGTAACATAGGATACTTTTTATTGAAAAAAAAATCATTTTTACGAAAGATAAAAAAGCCGTCCACGCCGACGAAGTCGCGGGCACAGCTAGTAATATATATATCGGTCGGAAAGTGGGTGGGTCATACTTGCAATTCGAATTCTATTAGTTGTTAATTTAAACATTTGGATTGCAAATAAAACATTTCGAACATCGATATTACACGAAATTAGGATGTCACTTCCCTAGTTCTTATGTAGAGCGCACCTCGCCTTTATACGAACTCTGCTCTTAGCGTATAAAGCCTGTTAATTTTTTAATAGATGACCCTGCATATCGTTAAAATGTGAATATTAGACTAGAATTAAAATGTGATGACTCATGTCCTCGAGTATTCGCCCTTAAAAAATTAGTCGGTCGTCGGAAACTTTAGCTGTTTTATATACCCTTGATGTAATTTAACGCTTAAGCTATTTGCTGTAGCCTAGCTGTCGTTAAACGTCAAAGCTATTTCCTGTACAGAGCCGTGCTGGCCGAGTGGTTCGAGCAGTTGCCTGCGACGCAAAGGTCGCAAGTTCGATTCCCGACTGTACCAATGAGTTTTTCTGAACTTAATTACAGTGATTAGTCACACCACGAGCTTTACGGTGAAGGAAAACATCGTGAGGAAACCTGCATACGTCTGAGAAGAAATTCAAAGGCGTATGTATAGTCGTGCTTGAGTAACGGCGATGGACTCGCCATCTATCACGTTGGCACCTAATATACCTCTGGCGGAAAGTGGGTGTGTGGGTATTACCCATACACCTCTGCCTACCCCTTCGGGAAACCTTGTGGGAAGGCGTGAGGATATTTATCTATTTCCTGTAGTTTACCACCCAAGCTATTTGATGTAGCCTAGCTGTCGTTTCACGTCAAAACTATTTGTTGTAAGCCTAACTGTCCTTTAACGCCTAAGCTGCATGCTGTAGCGTAAGCCGTCGTTTAGCGTCCAAGCTATTTTCTGTAGCGTAGCCGTCTTCTGACATCCGAGCTATTTTGTGTAGCTTAGCTGTCGGTTAGCGTCAACACAATTTGTTGTAAGCTTAAACTATCGTATTACGCTCAAGCTATTTTCTGTAGCCTAGCTGTCGTTTAACGCCCAAGCTATTTCGGATAGCCTAGTTTCAGGCTACTTTTGACGTGTTAACTTATTCTAATCTTATAAAAATTGCATTTACTTTACTTACATTATCTTATAAGTAGAATTTATTAATAAAAACAATATTTATAAATAAAATAATTTTCACAATTATTTTTAACAAATAGGTATTTTAATAGTCCCAACAAGTAAAAAGTAGTCCCAAAAAATTTAATATTCCCAACAAACGCCGGGGCTACTTCTTGTTCAAGTGCTTAGTCCGATACACTTCCGGTGTCCAACATAAATTTAACTTAACCTGCCCTAACTTACCCCAGAACAAGTTTTACTAACTTAATTCTAACTTAGAGTAGGGACAGTGTACATATAATAATGTTTTTTTACTAAGAATAGCTCTTTGTGAACTTAAGTACGGTATAATAATATATCCTCACGCCTTTCCCACAAGGGTCCCCGAAGGGGTAGACAGAGGTGTATTAGGTAATACCCACACACGCACTTTCCGCCAGTGATATATTTTAGGTGACGTGACATGATAGCGAGTGCTTTGCCGTTACTCAAGCATGACTATACATACGTCTTTGAATTACTTCTCAAACGTATGAAGGTATCCTCTCGATGTTTTCCTTCACCGTAAAAGTCGTGGTGTGACTAATCGTTGTACTTAAGTTCAGAATAATTCATTGAAACAGTCGGGATTCGAACTTGCCATCTTTGTCGCAGGGACTACTTGAATCACCCGGCCACTAAAGCATCTTGCAAACTGTAACTGATGCACTAGAGTCGACTCATGTTCCACGATTTCAAAGCCAAACAGTGAAATACACAATTTCGGTGTTGTTTACTTGGTACACGCTTCAAACACAAGCATTGATGCGGCGCAAGGAAGCAAATAGAATATCTTCTCTATATTATCTACCTATACGGTTTAAAATAAACAGCACACTATCTATGATTATATATTTTCTTTCTTTAAAGCAAAAGTGTGTGCAAGAAGAGGCAGAGGAAGGCCACGTTCCAACTACCTGAATCAAATAGATCGGACTCTCAAGGACGGGAACGTTAAGAGTACTCGAAACCGACGAGCATGTATGAAGAGACTGATGAATGTGGGCGAAGCGAAAGGGGTATGTAAGTCTAGAGAGAACTGGCGCTCTATACTCTCTGCCTACCCCGTTAGGGACTTGGCGCGATGATATGTATGTATGTATGTATGTATGTCTTTAAAGAGGTATGCAAGTCTTGAGTGAATTGGCGCTCAATACTCTCTGCCCACCCCGTTAGAGACTTGGCGTGATGATATGTATGTATGTATGTATGTATGTATCTTTCCGCCTTCCGACAAGGGTCCCCGGAGGGGTAGGCGGAGTTGTGTAGGTTTATATTTTAGGTGCCAATATGGCAGATGGCGAGTTCATTGCCGTTACTCAAGCTCGACTATACATACGTGTTTTGAATTCCTTTTTAAACATATGCAAGTTTCTTCTCGATGTTTTCCTTTACCGTAATTTTGTGAAACTATGTGATCACTGTAGCTCAGAAAAAACTTATTGGTACCAGTCCGGATTCCAACATGCAATCTTTATATTGCAGGCAACAGCTCTAACCAATCGACCACCACGCCTTAGTTTATCATTGCAATAAAATAGACTATTTATAAATACACTATTTATAGAATACTATGTGTTGTGCGCGGTTTCTAACACGTAAAAATTAAAGTATATTGTTAGTTTTTTCCGGTGTAAAACATAATAGTAATAAATCTGTTAAGCCAGGTAATAATAATAATAATCCGTCTTAATCCTTAATCGCCCAAAAGGTAACACAGAACACGTATATACGGTATGAGTTAAGAAGGATTGACAAAACAGATGTGTTCCAATTACCAACGTACTACGTGGCCCATATACCCCGTGGTCGCCTTTAGCACTCGAAACTTAAATAATTATTCAATCTCGCCAGAAAGTCGCTCACATAGTCGGCATTTTTATTTCAGTGAGTTCAAACGGTAAGGTCATGATGTTAATATCCATTCCGCGCAGAAAGGGTAAGGGCAGCGTGGGTCGCTACAAAATTTACGATTTCTCTAGATTTACAGCCGTCATAAAGTATTCAGTGGGCAGAGCATCTCGCTACCAGTAGTTATTGTATCTCGCTACATGGCAAGAAGTTTTGAAGGGGGCGTCATCGGGAGTTACTTCAGTAATTGAATTTGAGCTCTAAAAGTATCAAGATATATAGTAGTTGCCTGCGAAACCAAGATCGCAAGCTCGAAACCCGGCTGTAGCAATGAGTTTTTCTGAATTTAAGTACGGTTAGTCACACCACGAGCTTTACGGTGAAGGAAAACATCGACAGGAAACCTGCATAGGTTTGAGAAGCAATTCAAAAGTGTATGTGTAGTCGTGCTTGAGTAACGACGATGGACTCACCATCTCTCAGGTTGGCACTTGAAATATACCTCTGGCGGAATGTGGGTGTGTGGGTACTACTTATGCACCTCTGCCTACCCTTTGAATTGCTTTTCAGACGTATGCAGGATTCCTCTCGATGTTATCACCGTAAAGCTCGCTGTATCACTGTATTTAAGTTCATAAAAACAGTCGGAATTCGAACTTGCGATCTTTGTGTCGAAGGAAACTACTCGAACCACTCGGCCGTCACGGCTACTAACGGTTAAGATAAAATTCCAATTTTAGACTTTTGATTAGATAGCTTCACGAACGTGAATTTCGTTTCATTTCAGCTTAGATGTGAAAGCGTCTAATCCAATTCATGTAATTTGGATATTTTTTTTCCAATATTATTAAGTACGGTAATTTGGAATCGAATCGGGAAAAATGAAGGAATCTCACCCAGTTTATGCATGAAATATATAAGTATATTCAATTCACGAACACGCATTCAATATGAACGTGTAGTAATAATCTAAATAATATGGAGTTGGGTGTCTAAATAATCAAATATAATCAAATATTCCAACATTAAATCAATGAAGAGCCGTGGTGGCTGAGTGGTTCGAGCAGTTGCCTGCGACACAAAGATCGCAAGTTCGAATCCCGACTGTACCAATGAGTTTTTCTGGACTTAAGTACAGTGATTAGGCACACCACGAGCTTTACGGTGAAGGAAAACATCGAGAGGTAACCTGCATACGTCTGAGAAGAAATTCAAAGGCGTATGTATAGTCGTGCTTGATTAACGGCGATGGACTCGCCATCTGCCACGTTGGCACGGGTATTATCTATACACCTATGACTACACCTTCGGGAACACTTGTGGGAGGGCGTGAGGATATATTATATATAAATCAATGAATTATAACAAAATAATAATATAATAATAAATATATCCTCACGCCTTCCCACAAGGGTCCCCGAAGGGGTAGGCAGAGGTGTATAAGTAATACCCACACACCCACTTTCCGCCAGAGGTATATTAGGTGCCAACGTGACAGACGAGTCCGTCGCCGTTACTCAAGCACGACTATACATACGCCTTTGAATTTCTTCCCGGACGTATGCAGGTTTCCTCTCGATGTTTTCCTTCACCGTAAAGCTCGTGGTGTGACTAATCACTGTACATAAGTTCAGAAAGAACTCATTGGTACAGTCGAGATTCGAACTTGCGACCTTTGCGTCGCAGGCAACTGCTCGAACCACTCCGCCACCACACCTTACAAAACAACAAAATAATGTTTATTATAAATTGAACGTGTTCCCATAAGGGTACCGATGTTTTCCTTCAGGGTAGAGCTCGTTAAAAAAATAAGGGCGGATCAAACTCGCATACTTGATTCCTGGATTTTGCAGCAAAATTATTTAATGGCTACATGTAGAGTCGATCGCAAGTTTAAGGATAGTGATGTCATAATACTCGAAATCGAGAAGACAAATAAATGTTGATGAAGCGAAAGAAGTGTATCAGACGAAAACTTGGACTACTCTCTCTGCCTGCCATGTACAGGATAGCGTAATAATATGCATTTTTGTGTATAAGCTACTAGCGGTCCGTCCCGGCTTTGCACGGGTAGACATAAGACTTTTTACAAAAGAAAATATAGCCTATGTCACTTAGGGTGAATGTATCTTTCCAATGGTGAAATAATTTTTCAAATCGGTCCACTAGTTACATACAAATATTTCCTCTTTATAATATGTACTAGCTGTCCCGCCCAGCTTCGCTCGGGTGAAAAAGTTAAATTGCCCGTAACACGATCGCAGCGCCATCTACCGGGTCCAATTGTAAATCTAAACCATTCTCGAATCCACCTTAAGACACACAGAAAGGGATAGCTTCGCCCGGGTGAAAAGTTAAATTCCTGAAACTCGATCGCAGCGCCACCTATCGGGTCCAATTTAATATAGCCTATGTTCACCGGAGATAGTGTAGCTTCCCAACAGTGAAAGAAGTTTTCAAATCGGTCCAGTAGTTTTTGAGCCTATTCATTACAACCAAACAAACAAACAAAGATTTCCTCTTTATAATATTAGTGTATATTAGTATAGATATCGTTATCCCTCTTTGGTTAGTGATAATTATGTATAGTTACCTGTTGCTTTTAATCTCCAATCGCTGAATCAAACACTAGAACATCAGAGTTACCTGAAAATGCGAAACCAATTTAAAAGCTGACCCATTTCCTCATACATCACGATGGATAGATATGAGAATCTATATGAAACGGTATGTTCCACTTAGGTCTCCAGGATTTCCTTCTATGGTAAATTTAATTTAAATTTGAAGAATTTGTTAGTTTGGTGCGCACAAAATATAACTGAAGAAGCTAGGTTCATAGTGTCATAAAAAGTATCCCAGAAATATATTACTTATAACCGTGATACTAACTGTAACGCAATTCTGTATTCTCTATAATTTATACATAGATACTTAACATCACGCTGAGCCCCTAACGGGATAGGCAGGTAGAATAGAGCGCCAGCATTATTATATTTATTCCATTAAATAATATTTACGCATATATCGTCACGTGAAATCTCTCACAGACGATGATGCTAAAGTGGTATTTTAATCTAGAGAACATTGTTGCTCTACTCAGAGTGAGTAGAGTACCAATCTTCTGTGAGTACCAATGTTCCCGTGAAGTACAGACTGGTAATATGTGTGTATGCTCTGTTGAAAACTTATGACAGAAAGAACGGCTCCAAGTCATCAGCCAAGTAAGATTAATACAAATCATCATGGCACCTAATATACCTTTAGCGGAAAGGGGGTATGTGTGTATTACCTATTCACCTCTGCCTACACCTTCGGGGACCCTTGTGGGAAGGCGTGAGGATATATTATTTATCATGGCAAGTAACGGGGTAGTCGCAGTGAGAGTAGCGTCTCTGCCTTGACTAGGCCATGATAAACTAAATAGAGGGTGAAATTTCAGAGACACAAGTGGAACATGTTCTTTATTTACTGTTCACGCCGTGTTTGTTTTATTACGATTCTGTTTGCGATAGCCTAGTTGGAGCGTATCTATTCCACCGGTGTAGTGGTACGGCCACTGTAGTGCTGTGGTAGGAATGGGAATTCCAGCTTTTATTCGACTGTCTAAATTTCATTGATACACTACTGACATTGAACTATTGACGTGATGACTGATTTTGCTAACCCCGACTTTACCAACGATATATTTCACACTACCAGTTCCACGGTACCTAAAAGAAAACATCGAGAGAAAACCACCATTCAAATGGAGATGAATTCCAGATCGGGCTTGAGTTACAGCAAAGGTCTCGCCATCTGTCACGTTGGCACCTGAACACGAGAAAAACTACACGGGTACTTTAAGATTATAAAATAAATGGGTTACAGGCTAACAGGCCGGTCTGTAACGATAAGTTTTTCAGATCTTACATCTTAGTTCATATCGGTAGACATAATGTGAATTTAAAACGTATTTCTAATCGCGTTTTAGACATTAAACACTTCGGAACAAAAAAAAAATCAAATAAAAACTTTAATAGCTCCTCTGCCTGCCCATTCGGAGACGCTTTTGTTGAGGCATGAAGTTGTATTATAGTTCAAGTAATCATTTACATAGACACATATCATTAAGTCAACTCCCTCACATGTTAAGTTAATCGACCTTACATATACGAACAGGAACGTCAAATGTACTCGAAACCGGCGAGCATGAGTGAACACATTAATGAATGTAGATCGAAAGAGGCTTCATATATAATTGTAGCATACAGATAATTGGCGGTCAAAACTCTTACCAGACACAAATTTATAAAAAAAAATACTGTCCTAGCTTCGCTTGGCTGAAAAAAAAAAGTTGCTGTAACGATCGCCACCCATCGGATCCAATTGTGAATCAAAACTATTCTCGAATCCACCTGAAGAAACACTGATTACGATTTTATAAAGGACATACATCAGTGTTTGGACAAACACTGCGGCGACATAGCTATAAATATCGATATTTCGTCGGTCCAGCAATGTTTTTCCTGTTTCGTGGATAGTTCGTTAGCACAGTACCAAACTACGCAACTCGGTGAGAGCAAAATTCACTCGCGTATGAGGGAAACACTTGATTCACGATTCGATTATTTTGTGAGAGTCTGTCTAACACATACATGTAGCCATACAGAGTTAGAATTGAAGAGGAGAGGTCAAGACCTCCTCCTGTTCAAAATCCTGGTTATGCGACTGGGGCAGTACCTCCACCAAACAGACAGATCGCAAAAAAAACTGCAACAAATGGCATTGCTTTTGGCTTAATAGATGCGGTGAGTAAGGTTTTCAGAAATCCACACGTACCAATCCTTGAGGACTTCTAGGACATTCGTATGAACTGGTAGAAATGAGACTAGTTCGTCCGTTTGCTCGCATCATGTGGATGAAAAAAGAAGGCTAGAAATCTAAAAATCACTGTCACTATCTTCTCTCTCCCACTCCGTGAGTGACTAAGCGTGATGACATTGTCTATAATGTAATGGTATAACTTTCCTGGTACTCCACTCTTCCTGCCTATCACGCAAGACTCGACATAATGATATGTATTTGTTTTATTCATATTAATAAAACGTGTTGATATGAATATGAATAAAAATTCGAATTAGTTGCAATCAACAAATGCGAATTCAAGAGAAGAAAGCCATAGATAATGAATAATTGATATATCCGCACGCCTTCCCACAAGGTAGGCAGAGGGGTACATACCCACACACCCACTTTCGCCAGGGATATATTTTAGGTGCCAACGTGACAGATGTCCATCGCCGTTACTCAAGCACGACTATACATACGCCTTTGAATCGTTTCTTAGACGTATGCAGGTTTCCTTTACCTTAAAGCTCGTGGTGTGTCTAATCACTGTACTTAAGTTCAGAAACTCATTGGTACAGTCGGGATTCTCGACTCACTCGAACCACTCGGCCACCACGGCAATAATGTATAAAATAATAATAATATATATTACTTATATAATATATCCCCACGCCTTCCCACAAGGGTCCCCGAAGGGGTAGGCAGAGGTGTATAGGTAATACCCACACGCCCACTTTCCGCCAGAGGTAGATTAGGTGCCAACGTGACAGATGGCGAGTCCATCGCCGTTACTCGAGCACGACTATACATACGCCATTGAATTTCTTCTCAGACGTATGCAGGTTTCCTCTCGATGTTTTCCTTCACCGTAAAGCTCGTGGTGTGACTAATCACTGTACTTAAGTTCAGAAAAACTCATTGGTACAGTCGGGATTCGAATTTGCGACCTTTGCGTCGCAGGCAACTGCTTGAACCACTCGGCCACCACGGCTATATATTACTTAGACACGTTAAAGCAGCCCCTGAAACCGAAATATCCAAGTTAAGCAACAAACTGCAAGATTTAAACCTCTGCTAGTTATTGAGTCATCCGCAAAACAAACTATGTCAGACCCTATTTACAAAGTTTGGTCGCACCCTTATTAAGGGTCGGGCCACAGTTTAAGCAAAGACATTTTTGCAC
>JACCPG010002033.1:0-10111 GCA_016069955.1 Drepana arcuata | reverse complement strand
AATCTTTCGGATCGCTCTTGCATTCTTATCGTCAGGATCTTCGTATACACTTTACTAGCTAAGCTGACCAAGCTGATGGCTCTGTAGTTTGAGCAGTCCAATCGTGATCCCTTTCCTTTATAGAAAGGCACGGTGACTGCTCGCCTCCAGTCGTCCGGAACATCACCCTTTTCCCAGCAAAGATTGCATAGCAAATAGATGACGTCCCAGACCGCTGGTCCACCGTACTTGATCATCTCAGCCGTAATCACATCTATTCCCGCAGCTTTTCCACATTTCAGACTTCTTATCGCACTTACAATCTCTCCCATACTTATTTTATCCGCTATAGGATCCTCGACAGATTCTGTTGGAGGCAGCTCTGTGAGTAGATCAGCGGCATCATCATCATACATATCTTTGTAAAATTCACTCCATCGCCTGGGGACGTCTGTTTTGTCAGTCAGTATGTTATTGTCCTTCGAGAAAATCACATTCATCCTACTACTAGCTGTAACACAATTTCTGGACTTCTTAACTTCCCTCCAAAAAAGTTTTGCATTGTCCTTGAAATTCTGTGACAGTTTTTCGTCTACGGTCATTTGGAACCTCTCACGCTTCTGAGCTATTATCTCTTTCGTACGATTTTTTTGCAGGCGGTATTTTCTTTCATCTTTTCTTTCATACTCTCACTTGAGCTGGACATAGCCAAAATGTCTTGCCTTGCATCCTTCTTCTTTTTAACTTCTTCTTTCACTTCATCATCCCACCAACCATCGCCATTTTGGTTGTCCGCCCTTTCGAAATGCCACAAACCTCTTTCGCGGCGCATAATATGCTGGACTTAAGGAACTGCCAACAAACATCGACACTCTCAAACACATCTTTCGGTGGACAGGCTAGCTGTTCAGATACCCTTTCTTGATATCTGTCTCTAATAGCCGCGTCTTGAAGCCTCCAGCTTTTGATGCGGTCTGCGACTGCAGAACAGGGACCCCCAGCGCGGGATCGCCAGCCCGCGAACAGACCTCTTATCCTAGTTATAACTAGGAAGTGGTCCGTTCCCAGGTAAGCTCCCCTATACACCCTGGTGTCCATCACCTGTGTTCTGAGTCGCTGATCTATTAGAAACAGATCTATCATGCTTCGCTCATTTTTCCGTTCCCATGTATACTGATGAATCCTTTTGTGGTCGAACATGGTGTTCGCCACAAAAAGGTCTCTTTCCATGCATACATCTAATATCGGCTTGCCTGCCTCGTTCACTCTCTTATCACCATACTTGCCGAGTACTGCCTCGTAATCCTTACGGGCTGTCCCGACCCATCCATTCAGATCATCACAAATAATCAGCTTTTCATTCCCTTCTTTCGTCTCTAGAACATTACTCACACATTCCCAGAACTTATTCAGGTCGCAAGTGTCCGCTGAGGCCACCGGAACATATACCGCGACTAAAAACAGTCGGGTAAGGCCTATTTTAAAGCGAGCCCAAATAAGTCTGGGGCTCACCGCATCATAACTTATCATACATTCTGCCAAGCGGCTGGATAGTAGAATTCCCACTCCCTGGCAGGCGTGCTCGGTGTTTGCCACTCCTGACCACAGCACTAAACTCCCGCCCAGGAGCTCGTCTACTCCACTACCCTTCCGCTTGGTTTCAGACAAGCACACAACATCTAACTCGCTCTCTGTCATAACATCGATCAATTCGTTCATCTTATCAGCCATACCTCCTCTTACATTCCATACACCCATCCTACACTCCACACTCCACTTTCCGCCGTGAGGCACTCCGCGTGATGGGTGGCGGTCCCCATCGCCGCACTGTGCTGAATTTTTCGCACCAGCGGGGACGGACTGGTGCGCGTCGCCTCGGGGGCACGCCCTAATAGCCGTCCGGCCAATGCGCATCGAGTGGAATTGCAGCCCTCTGGGCTGGCAGGAATCGCGACGTGCACGCTTCCACTGTGATCCCCTGTGATTATTGTTATACGTGTAATTATTAATAATAAATAATTTTGCTTTGTCGCAACAAATCACATTAGAATGTCATCATCAGAATCATAGCATATTTCCGCAACTTTAACCAAAATACATGCAATATTATGACTGAGCTGAAAGTAAGTCAGATTTCAATACACCAAAAATGGTTTATGAAAACATAAAATGGCGATCATAGTGGTGAATTATTCGAATAGATTAAAGTTTAATACACTTAGAAGCTGTGTATATATATGTAAATGAGGAGTAACGTAACCAGACGTCATCAAAAAGTCGAATGAAAGTGGCCATTTTATTGTGCGTCGTAATTTTAAAATTGTTGGACACGCCTTGGTTTCAACATAATAGGCGTGCTTTACTTTATCTAGTTACTTAACTCAACTATGTATATATACATATTTGTCTGTCTATATGTCTCAGATAGTTTGTAAGTTGTACTAACACTTGCGTCAAGAGATAATTTTATTGATATAAATTATAACTAGCTGAGCCTGTGAGCAGAGGCGGCGTAACTAGGTTTGACCTGCGTACATTTTATTTTTGCGAAATTGTTTGATTTGTACGGAATAAAATATCCTATGTGCTAATCCAGCTAATAACCTATCTCTGTTTCTTAGTTTTTGCGTGAAAAAGGAATAAACTACTTCAACTTTCACAGTTATAATATTCGTTTGATATCGGTTGAGAAAACAAGCTAAGACTGCTTACAAAGTTTTTTTGTAAGTAACTAAGGCACCTAAATCTACGACCAAAATCGTGTTGATAGATGAAATATTCGTACAGGTAATAATTACTGTACCTACCCCTTCGGGGACCCTTGTGGGAAGACGTGAGGATATATTATTATTATTATAATTACATACATACATATACATATCATCACGCCAAGTCCCTAACGGGGTAGGCAGAGAGTATAGACCGCCAGTTCTCTCTAGACTTACATACCTCTTTCGCTTCGTCCACATTCATCAGTCTCTTTATACATGCTCGTCGGTTTCGAGTACTCTTAACGTTCCCGTCCTTGAGAGTCCGATCGATTTGATCCAGGTAGTTTGAACGTGGCCTTCCTCTGCCTCCTGCCATAATAATTACGATATACATTTATAAAGTTTTCTTTAAAACTACGTTTTTTAATTTGATCAGAAGTTCTTCGAATAATCTCCATTATTGACACATCCGCTTAAATTAAACACTGCAACTCACAGTGACTATTCAATAATGCAAGTATTAAATCAATTTACGAAATATTTGTGGTAATAACTTTACTAGTATTTTAACTTGACAAGAGCCGTCACGTGGTGGCCGAGTAGTTCTAGTGGTTACCTGCAACACATAGATTGAATTAATTAATTAATTTTATTTATTTATCATTAATTTCGAATCCCGATGGTACCGGTGAGTTTTTCTGAACTTAAGTGCAGTGGTTAATCATACTATGAGCTTTACCGTGAAGGAAAACATCGAGAGGAAACCTGCATACGCTTGAGAAGAAATTCAAAGGCGTATGTATAGTTGTGCTTGAGTAACGACGATGGACTTGCCTTCTGTCACGTTAGCACCTAAAATATATCCGGCGGAAAGTGGGTGAGAAGGCGTGAGCATATTAAAAATCAATTGAAATTAGCAGTTACTCTCACTCAGAGAATCAGCATGCCATCCAGCGTGGCAATGCTGCTAGTCTTCTTGGCACGTTGTCGCGGACACTGGACCGCACGAATATATTATCTGTAAGTAAGTGTACAATTGTTTATGTAAACATTGTTAATTGTTGTTACTGTGCATAATATATATATATATATATATACACACATGCATACATACATACATATCATCACGCCAAGTCCTAACGGGGTAGGCAGAGAGATATAGGTAATACCCACACAACCACTTTCCGCCAGAGGTATATTTGGTGCCAACGTGACAGATGGCGAGTCCATCGCCGTTACTCCAGCACCACTATACATACGCCTTTTAATTTCTTCTCAGACCTTGTAATTTCTTCCTTCACCGTTACGTGCATAAAGTATATTAGAATAAGGATGTCTGTGAACTTGGCAGGACATGTCTAGGTCTAAGTCCTTTTTTCCTAAGTCACTTTTTTAAAGTATCAGGAAGTAGTACTCGTCTGCAGGCGAACAGAACCACCTTTTTCCTTTACCTATTGGATCTGCCAAGTACTTAAACATGACTTAAACACAGTGGGCAGGCACCAAGCAAGTAATGTATGAAAGTGGCAATAACTAGGGCGCTATTCGCACATGAGCGCTCTTCTCGATACTCGCTTTGTGTCGGTAATGGTTATCTGTCCCAATTGCAGTTGATAACTACTTCGTGAGACTAGTTATTGTTCTTCTCAAGTATTTTAAAGTAAAGCAATCGGTCACCATTAACTACAACAAACAAATATTTATGGAAAAATAAATATTATATAATTTAATAATACACAACGGGCGGTGCTTTACAGTGCATATAAAATCTAAAGCACCTGTTGCATCAACGTGCACACACGTTGATGAATTGCATTGCATTTGAGGACGCATGAGAAGAAATTCAAAGACTTATTATTCAAAGACTTGTGACGTGCTTGAGAAATGGTGCGAAGACGAGCCGTGGTGGCCGAGCGGTCCGAATGTTGCCTGCAACACAAAGATTGCAAGTTCGATTCGCGACTGTACCTATGAGTTTTTGTGAACTTGAGTACTTGCAGTGATTAATCACACCACGAGTCACTTTTCAGTGACGGAAAACTTGGAGAGAAAACCTGTATACGCTTGATCAGAAAATCAAAGGCGTATGTATAGTCGTGAACGGCGACGGACTCGCCATCTGTCACCATAGCACCCAAAATGTATCTCTGTGGAAAAGTGGGTGTGTGGGTATTACCTGTACACCTATGTCTACCTCTTCGGGGACTCTTGTGGGAAGGCGTGAGGATATATTCCTGAAAAAATACTTACACATCCTATGTGTTAATCCAGTTAATAATCGCAAATTTAATTCCATTCCGTTCTGTAGATTTTTGCGTGATAGAGGAATAAACATCCTCAGAAACTTTCGAATTTATAATATTAGTAAAATACGTTTATTAGGCTTTTTTAAAAATGGTCAAATATTATCTTTGATTAAGATTCCTTCAACCAAATGTACTTCTGCTTTCTATAAAAATATGTAAGCCAATACATAAGATGATACAAGACATTGCAGATAATGTCACTCGGAGCGATGACAACCGTAAGCATCACATTTGCGGACCGCGAAATGAGATAACGGAGTAACTTGCTTGCAGCAACTTCGCCACTTAAATTAATATTTCATTTTCATTGTGAATAGTCTTGTTGAGTACATTAACGCTAGCACCAACGAGAAGGTAATGTGAAATTCAACACAATTTTACTATGCGTTCTTATACTAGCTCGCGGTAAAAGTGACGCGTTTTAGACCATACTTGATACTTTTGATCTTAGCCCACTTTCAGAGTGACTTGTAGCTTATTAAGTCTTCGATCATAATGTCTATGACATTCATACGTCTCGATCAGAAATTGATGGATACTTTAGATATAGCTATTAGTAGTGACACGAAAAAATATTTCACATTTAATTAAAACGACTCAAAAATACTGTTCGATTAATTATGTATTCTTCATTCCTAAAGGAATATGTAATAAGGAACATATTTCTTGATACTTTTTATAAGACATATTTTTCTCAAAACTTTGTATTAATCTGTTGGTTATCTGGGCGATATAATCTGGGCATTTTGACAGAAGTAAATATTAATTCTTAAAGATTAACCAATAAACAGACAATAGATAATAATTTGAAAATCTTTAAACTTGTATAAGGCAAGATGTGTTATTGCAATCACAATTCAAGTTAATGTCAAATATATAAAATACCTACATGTATTTGATTTCCTGAACGACCTCTAACTGTTTCCATTGGCTATCAGATTTGTTTTCTTTTCTTTTATGGTTTTTATTTTTATCCGCCTCGCTATGGTGTCCCACTCTCGTTCTCTATGGATGTATAACTGTCAGTAACTACCAATAGGGTGATCTCAGGGTAACCGAAGCCAGAACACAAAACGTAATCGTCTCGCACGCGATGCCCCAGTTGTTGTATTCGTATATATTGAACAATTTCCTTAGCGCATCGTTCAAAAGTACTGGGTTAGTGAGTTGTGCGGCAAATTATTTTTAACATGCCTTAACAATCACCGTTAAATTATTAGACCGAAATGGCAATTTTCTCGGATGCAGCCGCGGGAGAAACGCCCGTTTACGTTCAATTAATTATATATCTAATTACTCATAACTTTTTTATAATATTGAGATGCAAATTTATGGTCCAGTCACATAAAGATCAAAAATTGTTTTATGATGTTGTTGACCGATTAGATGCTAAATATTGTTATTGACTTTCTGGTTCGACATCATTAAGGGAATGAGAAATAGTTTAATTTATGTTCACATTATCACTAACATTAACATTTTGATTCATGTGTCGCAAACAATGTCATCAATCAATGTGCCATTGCACTGACAGCACGCAAGATCCAGCACGAGAATTCGCCATGGAAACGAGGGAAACATTGTTTGGCTTCGGCCTGCCTTTCAGAAGGAATTCAGTAAATTCTAGTCTATGTAGTCTATGCATGACTTAAGATATTATAAGTAATGGAAGTCACGCCTTAGACATTACGACCGAATTGCAATCTGTTAGGTTTATACCTATAGGGTACCACCCCCTTGTAAGAAAGCGTGAAAATATAAATAATAATGTGATTTTTTTATTGGTTAAAATAATTATTTTGTTTTAATGAAAATTTGTGTGGAATTCTCCCAAGTTATTTGTAATTACAATGTCAAATCTAATCAAAGGTTAAAATACTTTTAGTCTTCTGCTTATTAACATAGCTTAAAAGCATAACCTTTGTGCAAAAAAAGTGTTGGTGCTCAGAATTTTTTTTCTAAAATTTCACCTTATGGTTCGCCGCCATAATTTAATGTCAAGTCATCCTACTGTCACTGTCAGCATGTTGGCGGGAGTTCGGTCAAGGATTGTCTGCGTTCGTATTTTTGTTTATTTCAAGTTCATTATGACGAGGCGGAAGTATCATTGTGGTCTTTTGTGCGGCACAAGCGAAAGTGGAGGTTGTAGGTCGCGTTAACGAGAATTTTATCATTACAAAAGGTGATACCACTACTGAAAATGACGGACAATGAATCTAAAGGTCATTACGAAAGTTGAATCGATTGTACATTCCGATTACATTTAGTGTTGTGACAAAACTGAGAAAATATGTACGTACTTAAATAATTATGTGTGTAAACGAATGTATTTTGGATGAGTTACAATAAGAGATATTTCGCTGACTACAATTTGTGTATTCACGTCTTATTAGCTATATATAAAAATAAATATTTGGAAACTTCATTCGAACATCACTTATTTGTTGCTTACAACAAATTGGCAAACTAATAACATCTGATAGTAAGCGGTTATTGGAGCCTATAGGCTGTTTTCTAGTGTCCAGAATACTTTCTAGGCAAAGTGACGGGAAATTAATTCTCTTTGCAAGATTTCCACACGGAATTCATATAACATAACGCGAATGTAATCTAGGAAATTGACGGAAAATAACACTCACAGAAGAAACTTACATTCAGTCATTAGAGTTATTGACGAAAATTGTGTATTGTGTAGACTCCACAGCCCTGAGTTATTAACGGGTTAGGCGATTATAAGCCCTATTTCATCCTAGATTAACATATCACCTGAATGCAATGCGATGCGCCTAAATCTGAGATATACTAAATATATAGGTTCGTACATATTCGGTAATATCTCGTTCTAGTAAAATACTGGACATACATTTTAAAACAATATTATAAATGATTACAAAATATTTATGTCATTGAACTTTAGTTCTGCAATAGGTTACGCCGCGAAACATAATATGTTGCAAATTCACTATGCAAAATTTTGATTCATCTATAAAAACAATGCCAAATTAATCATATTTTTTCAATTATTTCTATTGGTTATTAATCAATAAAAATATACAAGATACATATACATTAATATACATATCCTCACGTAGAGTCTCTAACGGGATAGGCACAGAGAATAGAGCGCCAGTTCTCTTAGACTAACATACCTCTTTAGGTTCGTCCAGATTGAATTGTGAATATGCAAGAAAATCACAATTATAATACCTGCGACTGTATCACTACGTATTATAAAAGAAAGTCCCAAAAAAATTATAGTCGTGTATAAGATACCTATATATGTATTTATAATCAAACAATGAAATTATTTTTCATGACAGCTCTGACCACAGAAAAAAAATATTATATACCGAAGTCCTATTTACAAAAAAGTTTGACAAAACCATGGTCTAGTTTCTACAATAGCTGCTAATGAATACTAATGTCTAATTACTGTAAAATGTAGATTCACTTTTTAATTAAATTAAGCAAGTTGTTCTACTGCCTTTTAATTCTGTATTGCCGGAGATATCGTACCTACTGACCGACGCGCGATGCGACGCTCAAAACATGAGTGAAAGTGCGTTAAACTGGTGCTGTGCTGTTTTAGTGAGATAAAATAATATCTTCATAGTTTCAAAAATGTACCTTATTTTGATCCTGTTCAGGCATTTATGAATGTGAGTTTACAGTTTATTACTAATTTCAAGTTTGATGGGTAGGTGGTTGGTGATGTGGAAAAGTGTGTAGTTAATCGATCGGACACTCGAGGATGGAAATATCAAGAGTACTCAAATTGGGTTGTGAAGAATTTTTTGATGAAGCGGAAGAGATCTGTTCTGGCGCTCTACTCTCTCTGCCTACTCTATGAGGGTCCCGGCGTGATGATGCGTATGTGTAGGGAAACGTGAATAATAGTCACACAGAATAGCTACGTTTGGCGTAATAGAGAGAGGGCTAATATAGGTAATATCCAGAGATGGATTCAAACAAGCTGATATGATAAAAATTATAAATTGTATGTGCTTTAAAACAAAAAAAGCCTTTGTGTTATATCACGATGTCACAAGTAAATACTGCTTTCAAATGTTTTATATATTGTTTTCGACTAGGCTAGGAAATAGGAAATATAGAAATATTTTTTACTCTGAATTCGATGGGTGGGCACTTTTCCTGTGGCAAGTAGAGTCATTTTTAGGTAGTTTTGGGCAATTTTAATCTTAATTCTGACTCGGTATCAAGTTTTTATCATGACCTGTTTTTGAAAACCCTATACTACCCGTGGCTACAGTCATCAAGCAACCATTACGTAAATCTTGTCGAAAACCACCTACCGTCGAATGGCGAACCCCTTTGAGAGTACTCCACTTTGAGAAACCCTGCTCCAGAATTGACGTAACAATAATAAAATCTGTGCAGTGTTGAAGTAGAATCATTTAATACTTTCATAATTATTCATTAAATTGTGTTAAATTGGCACTCGTATAACTTTTGCTCCCCTCCCATGCGTAGCATATAGCTTGCATGATATTTTGCATATAACTCCTCATATATCCTCAATAAGAGGACTAGCAAATGCTATAATATTTTTTAAAATCAGATAAACACAACCTAATAAATAATTACTCAAGCAAACAAATTATCTCTATTAGTCTAATAGTCACCCGTTAATCATTCGTGTCAAATCAGCCTTACCATCTTAATAGGGACTTAATCCGGTCGGGTTTTACCGTAATGTTATGGTATTAGTATGCATTGATGCAGTGCATTGATGTATGCATAAAATTTAATCCATTAAAATCGCCTTAAAAATATATGAAATGCGAGTCTATTAAACGTCAATATTATTGTTGTATTGTGTATATTGTGCTTCCACGGCATCGCTCACGCCATTAAAAATGAAAGATCAATACATATCACATGTAGATATTTATATATCCACGCCTTCCCACAAGGGTGTAGGTAGTATCTATACACCCACTTTTCGCTAGAGATAACGTGGCAGAGGGCGATTCCAACGACTATACATACGTCTTTGAATTTCTACTTAAATGTGTGCAGGTTTCCTCTCGATGCTTTCCTTCACCGTAAAGCTCGTAGTCTAATTAATCACTGTACTTAAGTTTAAGTATCATA
>JACCPG010002032.1:0-12986 GCA_016069955.1 Drepana arcuata | reverse complement strand
AATATTAGTATAATAATATAATAATATTAAAACTTTATAAATTGCTCCTTTGTGAACAGCCCTTACCTCACTATTGCTATAAAAGAAATCCTTAAACATTATAACACCTAGAGATGTATCCAAAGTTTATAAAATACAAGCAAGTTGGACAGCATAGTTTCAACAAAGTTGTGGGAATCTGCACTCACATGTAAGTTTGCTACGTGTGTACGTGATCCCGGCGTCTCCTGCGGGATTGCATTCCTAACCCTGTTTATTTGCTACACGTCTGTTCTCTGCCCGGGACTTGTACTGGAGGGTGTCTGAGGGTTTGCTCGTTTCTCGTTTTGCTATCAACGTGAAAATTTACATTTAGACATACTTATGTATTTCATTCGGAAAAACATTTATAGCTAAAGCATTTTCCATGCAGAAAATAGCAAAGTAATGAAGTATTGGTAAGTATTTTAAATAAAAGTAATCAATTGTCTTACTACCAGTTGGCTCAGTCTGTTTTCTCATCATATAACCAATGGAACTTCCGTACCTTGAATCGAAGTTAAAACATTCCAACGTCTCTGGGTCAAGGGTCCCTGAAGGGGTACTTTCTTACGGAGATATATTACGATGTTTTTCGACACCGTGAAGCTCGTGGTGTGACTACTCACTGTACTGAAGTTTAGAACAACTCATTGTTACAGTCGGGAACTTGCACTTTGTTTTGCAGGCGAGTACCCTTATTGCTCGGCCACGACGGTTCCTATGTTATAAAGAAACCCTATAACCTGCCAACCGTACTACCCCCAGCTCACGTTTTTAAATAAAATTACGGAAGAATCACTTTAGAAGTTCTTTCCAGCATTAATATGAGCGAATAATCTTATTAAGTTACGTCCAGTTCTGGAGTCTGCTCCTTAATTCCAGAGATCAGCGTGAAATACTGCAGTACGTGACTGCACGTATGTACCGTGATTTCTAACAATTCCTGCATGCAGTGGAAAATTTAATCCTTAACATTTCTTACAGCAGTTCTGTTGTATGCACAAGTTTGCGTTATCATTGCGTTTCTACTGCTATTTTGGTCACTGGAAACACCACTGTCGACTTTTGATTCAGTGAGGAAATTCTGCTCACGCAACAGTAAAATCCTTTGCTCTCGAATTTTTTAACTACTCGTTCTCACTTCACATTTTGCTATTCATGTATGCGGTAGTAAATGCTTACAGTCTCAGTGTTTGCTACCTTCTGGGTATAAATATAATAATAATAACTAATAATATATCCGCACGCCTTCCCAGAAGGGTTGGCAGAAGTATATAGGTAGTACCCACACACCCACTTTCCACCAGAGATATATTTTAGGTGCCTAAGTGACAGAGCGCTAGTCCATCGCCGTTATTCAAGCATGACTATGCATACACCTTAGAATTTATTCTTAGACCGTATAGCCTGGTGTGACTAATCGCTGTACTTATGTTCAGAAAAACTCATTGGTACAGTCGGAATTCGAATTTGCAATCTTTGTGTGGCAGGCAACTACTCGAACCGAACCGTTTTATACCTAACCACGGCTTTGGTATAAAACAATACATTATACTGACAACAACATAACAAAAAAACCCAAAACTTTCGCTGGCACGGAAACCAAGGTTGTTTCAAAATCAGTTCAGATTAGACATAATCGGTTCTCTTGTTTCACATCAAACTTGTGCTCTTGTGGATTTCAGACTTCGAGCGGAATTTCGGGATTCGAGCATAAATATATGTGGGGATGGTAGTCGAAAAACATACGAATAAACAATTAAAACTCTATTAAACTTAACGTGCAAAATAGTACATCGATAGCGCTGTTACTCGTTTCTAACGACTGACATTTCTTTTTCTTAATAAAGGTTAGCAGTGTTGCAAGGTACATCTTTCAAATTAACCTATTATTCCCACACGGCCATCCTGTTCATTCATCGGTCTCGGATGAATGTGTGGAATCTTCAACGACATCAAAATACACTCGACGCAGTTATCTATTACTGCCTTAATTTTCTCTTTTATGTGGTCGATATAATATTCTCTTAGTATAAGTTCCTCTGTCTTTATTACTCCGAAATGTCCTTTCTCATGGTTCTTTCGTATAATCTCAGTTTGCATCTTCTTTGGTACCACAATTAGTTTAATTCTGTCCTTTACTTTACATACAATTCCGTTTTCAATTACGTAGTCTTCATAAGGTTCAGTATCTAATAATTTCTTTACCAGTTTTATTTTCAGATCTTCGTCCTGGGCTCTTCTTATTTGTGATGCGATTTCAGTCGGTACATAAACATTTTTCATAGGATATCTACTTCGTATGCCTATAGCTACGTCGGCATGTTTCATCCTTGTTCCAGGTCGGTGTTCTATAGTATAATCGTATTCTTCGAGCAGCAATGCCCAACGAGCAACTCTCGGAGGTAAGTCCTTCTTTTTCAGGGTCATCGTTAATGCAGAACAATCGGTTACAATTTTAAATCGTATGCCCAGCAGGTATACTCTGAATTTTCGTATAGCTTCAACAATTGCCAGAATTTCGAGGTGGTAGCTATGGTACTTTCGTTCAGCAGGCGTCGTCTTCTTACTCATAAAATAAATAGGGTGCATTGCATTATCTTTAGCACTTCTCTGAAGCAAGACAGCTCCATACCCTTCTGCACTTGCATCAGTGTGCAATTCCGTCTCAAGGTTAGGATCGTAAATCTTCAGGACCGGAGACTGGCACAAGCTGTTCTTCAGTTCTTCAAACGCTCGCCCACAGTTTAGATCGAAATCGTAAACAGCTCCCTTCTTTAAAAGATCAGTGAGTGGTTTGGCGATAAGAGAATAGTTTCTTATAAATTTTCTGAAGTAACCTGTGAGTCCCAGAAACGACTCTAGAGCTTTGATATCTTTTGGTATGGGGAACTTAGCGACAGCCGCAATCTTCTCTCTTGACGGTCTTATTTCTCCTTCACGACTTGCAAAGTCTGATTTACTCGGTGTGATTCTACCGGCGTTAATCCATTCTGAAATTTGTGTATTGACCACATCAAGCTCCAACGGTGAAAGACGTCTTGGGTTTTGGAGAATTGGAGTTTCATCGTTAAGGGTAACCTTAAGCTCAACATTGGATTCCTTTTGAGGAATTGCAGGATTGTAGTCTTGAATAATCGTCTTAATTTCGTCTTTACATCCTATCTGCGCAACATCGAATGAATGCTCCTTAAAATCTTCTAGTGCAGTTAAATGCATTACTCTTCTGGCTGAAATACCTTCAGGTGAGAAAGTAATTTCAACATCATTTAGAATTGGGTTACCAAGTATGACATTAACCGGTATCGCCTCGTCTTCCACAACATGTATCATTGCGTCGAAATAGCAGTCGTCGATCTGGATATTCGCCAAGAAAGATCCTTTAGTGTGTATCTCATGATCAGCAATGCCTTTCAGGCATAGCACCGATTCTTGGTTGTAATTCTTGCAGTTGACTTTATCAACATATGATTCCTTGACAAGATTTACATCGCTCCCTGTGTCAATTAAGGCTTTTATCGAAGCATTGTTGATATGCACACCCTTATATGGTGTAACGCAGTGATCTTTGTCCGTTTCTTGTATCTTCAGCTGCTGTTTCTCTTCGTTTCGGCATTCAGTTGACTTGTGTCCAAAGTTGTTACATTTGAAACATTTTACACCTCTTGTGCAGTCTTTAGAAAAGTGATCAGTACTACCGCAGTTGTAGCAGCGTATCTTTGACTTCGGTCGGTATTCGTTGGAAGTAGCAGGTGATGAAGAAGGCTTTGGGTTAGAATTGTGTGTCTTCGTATTAATCTTCTTTCTTATTTCACTGTATAATTCTAACTTTTTCCTGAACTCTTTCATATCGCTTGCTCCATATAGAATTGATTTATTTGATTCCGTGTCACGTATGCCGTCTATCACATATTCCATCAATGCTTCATCTTCGATAGATCCAAGTAGGGCTATCTCCTTCATATGTAAAAAGTATTGCTGGTATGTCTCGTTAGTCTTCATCTTCCGTGACGCAAGTCGTTTGTGTAGTGCAGCACTGTTCAGCCTGGAACCGAATTCTTCCCTGAGTTCTATTTTCAAAATGCCCCATTTTGTAACACCCTTTAGTGTTCTCAGGAACAAACGAGCAGTTCCACTTAAAAGCCGTTTTGCATAAATGAGCTTCTCCAAATCACTCCATTTCATCAATGATGCGATATCTTCAAATTCTGTTATCCATGTTTCAATACCATAGGCGTCGTCACCACTAAAAGCAGTCATAGATTTTTCTAAATCAGTAAATGAAATACGCGGGGTTGCACTAGCATTTTCCTCTTCCGAAGAGTCCGATTCTTGTCCTTGCTCCGATTTGTTCTTCTTAGGTGGCATATTTACTTTTACAAATATCTCAGGCTATGGTCTTTAACGTCTTGATAATCTTGGAAAATCGTCTTATTTTCCAGATTAATTCTTTATTCCGATAATATTTTTTAAAAGTATTTCCTTTAAAACATCTTTAACCTTTATAAATATTGCAAGATTTTGACATCTGCGCCATACATCAAACTTCATAGAAAATATCTGACTGACAACATCTGACGGGTGACAGCTTGACCGGCGATGACTATAGCGATAATATTTTCTCAACTTCACAAAAACAATCTTCTTACATCTTGCAATCTTCCGTCTTGAACTCGATGTTTTTCACCATCCCGGACGAGCCCCCATAATTTTGTGGGGATGGTAGTCGAAAAACATACGAATAAACAATTAAAACTCTATTAAACTTAACGTGCAAAATAGTACATCGATAGCGCTGTTACTCGTTTCTAACGACTGACATTTCTTTTTCTTAATAAAGGTTAGCAGTGTTGCAAGGTACATCTTTCAAATTAACCTATTATTCCCACATATATACACCAAGTAAATAAAGCACTACATAAAGCCAACGCGAGGTTTCTTTAGAACGAAACTGTGTCGCCGCATATGTTACTTCTAAACAAGTTTACTTTAGTATTCTTGGCCAGCACTCTCCTGGAATGTGTTGAAATAAAAATGTCTCTCAAAGCTTAGTATTTATGTATCTTCCAACCTTCACTCACACCTTCCCACCGTCAAACCGTCCCTGTAAGGAATGGAATAAAAAGGAATGAGCCGTGGTGGCCGAGTGGTTCGAGCAATTGCCTGCGACGCAAAGGTCGCAAGTTCGAATCCCGACTGTACCAATAAGTTTTTCTGAACTTAAGTACAGTGATTAGTCACACCAGGAGCTTTACGGTGAAGGAAAACATCGTGAGAAAACCTGCATATGTCTGAGAAGAAATTCAAAGGCGTATGTATAGTCGTGCTTGAGTAACGGCGATGGACTCGCCATCTGTCACGTTGGCACCTAATATACCTCTGGCGGCAAGTGGGTGTGTGGGTATTACCTATACACCTCTGCCTACCCCTTCGGGGACCCTTGTGGGAAGGCGTGAGGATATATTATTATTATTATTAACATTTTGACAGGTGTGGTTGAGATAACTCAAAACTCCAGCCAATTTGGCATGTTATGCTTTAAACTGATTTAAGTTACTGCCTGTATCAAAATTGTAGATTTGCTTACAAATGCCAACTTAACTCAGATATAATAAAATAACTCGTGTATAGTCAAAACACGTCAAACAACAAAACAAATAAAGATAAACAAACACACATCGCAACTCCCAACTTTCCGAACATCGATTCCACGCGCGGTTCATAATTTCCGTGTAAATAAACTTAACGAATTAACTTCTCACATAATATTAATTACTGTTCAATACTAGTTGACTGCTCAATTAATTGCTGGGAAGGCTTGACGATCGGTTATGAAGATAATAATCTTATATATTTTTATATATATATACGAACATCTTATAAATCTTAACGTTGACAAGATGGAATCAATTGATCTTTTTTGCACATTGAAATTGTATGCGAATTCAAACCGTGGTTTGAGTAGTCGCCAGCAACGCATTGATTTCAAGTCGGAAGCGAGAAATAATAGTTTTTCTTAACTTAAGTATTGTTACAAGATTTGCAACGGCGATGAACTCGTCATTTGCCACGTTGTCACCTAAAATTATGGCGGAGAGTGGGTTTCTGGGTACTACCTGCATACCTCTGCCTACCGCCTCGGGGACTCTTGTGAGAATTCGTGAAGTATTGTTGATCTTACCACGAGTTAACGGTGATGGAAAATATCGAGAGAAAATGGGCATATGCTTGAGAAGACAGTCAAAATCGTGTGTATCGGAGTATTTGCTTAAGAAACCAGATTTATACTCTCCTAGTAATGTTAGGTACAGGAAATCGATATGATTAAAACATGCGTGGGTAGGTACTTGCAATTAATATTATACAACGCAGCGCATCTACATTCCATAGTCTTGTTTCTCCTTGTTACTTAAAACGTCATTTGTCTGTAGGTATATTTCATATCGTGTTCCACTAAAACTCTAATTTAGACTCCATGTTTAGATAATTCCTAAAACATGACGCTACTTAGCTTAATGGCCGTCATTTTAATGGGCAAGTCTTTTAACGGCTGACTACATTCATCATTCGTTAGTAATGAGGTCACTGACCCGACAGCTGAGGACCGGACTCATTAAGGCCCGCGAACACTATGACATTACTTTGTTCCTTTTTCATTCTCGTTAAATAAAAAATAAATAAAACAAAATGTTCCGTCGAATTAGTTCAGCTTTTTAGGTAAAGTACCTATAAAAACTTGACGCTCAATAGATTGGACGGAATTGTCTACGGGTGGAATGAGCAAATGATTTGGTGTGCATATTTAACCTCGATCCGAATTGACCACTTGCAGTCTATTCATTGCGTTAGCTCAACTGCAGTTGTTGAGAAAATCCCTTTCTGTTACCGCTCACGCTATCCCATATATGGCAAGTTCTTCGCAGCTAAAGTCATACCCATTCAAATTATAGATATCGGATAGTGTTAACGGTATCAGAAAGAGATTTTCTTTTTGTCCCCAGCGGTTGAGCTGGCACCTTGATAAACCATGATGGGCATTACCATAGTTGCATTGCACACTGCATTCCTTTGGTAACCTCAAAGGAATTAAAAAGATAAAAATATCGAGCAAGGGTTGCGCCTGCGCACACAGATCCAAAGATAAGGTCTCGTTGCAGCCGAGCTGTTCCGAAGACGACCGAAGCTCGCCGAACGCAAGAACGAGGTCATTCACTGTTCCCGTCCCTTATCAACCCATATCAACGCACATCTATTTGTCCCACTCTCTCTCATTTGAATACTTAACTTTATAAGGAACACAAAATGAGTCTGACAATGATTTAGAAAAGCGGTGAGACCACTAAATCATTTAGGGACAGGGAGGGAGCCCATGCTATGATTTGAATTAATGTGGGCATCAATTTATTGAATTATACATTGCTTCCATTGAACATAATGTTGCATTACAAATCATAGCCTGAGGTGTAACATGCGTTTCACTGTTATATTTATATATATATCTCGGTGCCAAAATGGTGAATTTAGCTGTCTTTATGATGATTAAGCAAGTATTTTATTAAACTCCTATACCATAATTAAAAATAAATCAAAATGATCTTTTGTAAACTTTAACAATTTATTGCAACGAAAACTTGTCGGCATGTCCTAGAGGTTGCCTCTGTAATATGTTAGTAGGTAATATGTAAGAAGATCATAATTGAAATAAAATTAACAACAATATACACTTTTAATAGTGTAAACTCCGACGAAGTACTGACTCCGACACATGGTTATAGGCATATCATATATTTGAACAACTGTCCTATTTTCTGACACATCTTTATATATGTATATAAGTATAGAAAGGTAAAATATCAAAAGTTCTTGTGATAGTACAACAGATAGGTTCCACGATGATAACAGGGCGTGTTGAATACCCATTTTTTCCAAAGGTAGGGTTCGGTTTCCAACTATAACTTATGAAAAGACTAACGAGATGGATTCTCTGAAAACCATCTTTCTAGGCTAGGGTCTCATAATACAGAGGCAGGCATAAAATATTTGTAATAGCCAACGACCTATAGTTCAATAAACATCAGTTTAGAGAATACAAAAATTAATAAAAATCTTAGCGAAGCAGAATAGTAAGAAATGAACCCACGTTACGTACGATGCTAGTTGCATTCGACACCGAATTCACAAAACCGCAGAACACTCGCTGCGTTCCTGTTTATTACAGAATGTCACGAGAATTTTTAATTGTGCAGATATCAAATGTGCATTGCAGTGTATCCCGGGGTCAACCTCCTACATCTATACTAGAAATCCGGCGCAGAGTCATGATATCGTCGATCAATTACCGGCCGTCGCAATCGTATATCATGCAGGCATCGCCTCTGCTCGTTGCGAGGAATGCTTTCGATTCAGATTGAGTATGATATCTAGACAATAGCAATGTCGCATAACAAATATATTCCATTTGAAGCCCACTACTGTCGGAGGGCAAACATCGAAACTAGGTTATTGATAAAGTAGCGTTTCGTTCAAATGTTCTGTCTTTTGTTCTTCATATAGCGTCTTCGCTTTATTATCCTCGGACATATTTCGGTTAAGAACATCGACCAATCAATTTTCGGCTTCCCTTATAAATCATCTTACACGTCACAAGCGTGTCTGCGAAAAAGAAGGATGTTCGGATTACTCACAGCCAATAATTTCTTCTGAACGAATATCTTACGTAAAGAAATCTTAGACAGTCGTTGCCTTTTGCCAATACACGACACATTTTGGTATTTGCGGCAATGCGATAGTATATAGAAAAGTTTATACCATATCGAGGATCGTATACCAAGGCGTTCTGCTGACTAAGTAAGCCAACTTCACAACCTGGCTGGAGGCTCTTCAGCTGCGTGATGTTGCGCGTAGCGAAGAGTATAAGAAAAGATACACGTCGATTTCTTTAAAATACGTCATTAGCATGTCAGCCTTGATGAGATGCAGACTGGCTACGGAAAAATCCAAGAATTTGGTGCTTCCGAAATTGGTGTGAAAAACATTAAACTTAACATTTTTCAAATGTCTAGTACCAGGAACATACTTAGTATTTCGAATCTATAAATTTTTGTAAATTTACATCGTGGGCCTAATCTAGAAAATTTACATATTTTATTTATTCAGCCTACAAGGCTTCGGAAACACAAATCTTGATCTGCTCTACATTTTAATGTCACTCAACGATTGCTTAAATCCGAAAATCCTGAAACGTATGATGAAACTTCGTTAGTTATTGTCCCATTTACTCCAGCGGTCGAAGATACGTTAATAAATTGATAACAATTACGAAGTTTTATTGAAAATTTTGCTGCTATCACCGGAGTCTTAACTACGTGAGCATTTCGCTGAGACGAGACAATCGCCAATCAATTACAGGTTTCCGGCTTCATAAATCATCCCAAGACGTTGTTAAATGTTCGTTGAACGACCATTTTGAAGTCAGGAGCCCAAGGAAAATAAATGTCGTGTACTTTGGAAAGGCGTTTGCAAGAAATTACTATTGTATGATTTAATTATCTGAGCGTAAATTGTATTTAAAGTTCCAAACTTTGTGTGCACACTGTGCGAAATCCATTGTTTGCAATATTAAGATTGTGTAAATGTATTTCGCAAAGAGCAAAATACTTTTTCACGATAATAGCTGTATTTCTGAGTAAATACCATATTTCATCCTAGAACGCTCGTCACGGCTGACACCAATTGACGTGGTACAGAATACCCATGTATCAAGTCCCTGATATTAATTTCTTAAGTAATGCCACGTCGTCCTTCCATTTACTTGATGAGTACCACAGTCCTTATTGATGAGCTTTCTCTATACAAGTACTCTATTCGTCGGGCAAAATTTGCCCGCCTGTCCAGGGAAAGCTGGTGAAATTTTCTGTTATTGTTTTTCTTTTATCGCCGGACTCGGTTCAGTCCTCGCGAATAATGTCGGTATTCGAAAGTGAGCTTCGTTTGCTCTGAAAATACGTCGATGTTGTGCCATCGGAAAGGTTCTTTCGTCGTGACGTTTGTGTATTGAATTATTGGAGGTTTTCGATAGCGTAATGACGTTATTTCGCTGTGAACTGAGATAACAACTAAACCGGCTTTCGAATTTATTTGCTAGGGTCTTGGGTCTTATTGAGTTAAAAGAATGTGTTTGTTGTTAAGAGGTGTTTTGTTATTAGTTTTAAAGAGATTTGTTACTTTTTAATCCAGAAATCTGCTATTATCAATATTTTTTGATGATAGCCAGACTCAACCCATCGCAGAGCTCAAGTGGGGTCCGATAGGTAATAACTCAGGTCCGTTAAACCTTTTATGTATGCAACCTGCTTTTAGAGAATTTAAGGGATTTACGCGTTGTTTACTTGACACCCTTTTAGATGTGTTTGCACGAATCAGATTTGCTCTTTCCGGAATACCCAGCCGGGTCATGGAAACCGTTTGTTAAAGGAAGGGGTTCAAATATAATTTGTGTTCAAATCGCCGAGTTTGAACAAAGCGTTAAGTGTTTTAATAATACGCGTATCTACAGTTGTTATAATTATGCTTTTATGGGTCTAATTGGAAATTACTTTGTTAAAATGTTTTGTTTTATAATTTTGTTTACCCTCTCCTAAATTATGTCGATCACCTTGTAATACAAACAGTGTTTAAAGTCTCTGTTGCGTGTCACCACCGTATTATTTATTCCACACTATAATTTCGTTTTGTAATCCACAATTCCCATATTATCATTATGTTTTTTATGTTGTCGTAGGATTGTGTAGTTTCATCTCGACATTTCCCCAACATCATTATCTATTCCCTCGTATATTAGATAATATTATCTCAAATAACGATACTTACTTAGTTGTATCCGATGAAATGATATCCTTGAACAATATCAAAACAAAATGCTTCAGTAATTTTGCTCGTATTTCTACAACAAATTTATCTCCTTTGATATTTGTCAAACAATCTTTGACGCTCATTTGAAACTAGTTCGACTTTCTTTCCTGTCTCAAACAGCAAAGATCCGAACGAAAGTTGTACCATGGTGATACATTGTGTTTTAGTTTTACAGCCATTGTTTACGATCAGGGAAGTGAAGCGTCAAATAAAATTCCAAACTGTCTTTGTTCGGCAATATTGAGTGAGTTTGACATAAAAAGTTTTCGGAGCGGACAAAACCTTGGGACCAATGGGAAATATTGTAGCTATTAAGAACTGTACAACGCAGTTTCAGAAGTGGAATAGAATTTTAGAAGCCTTGCAAGCCAGCATTGTACATTGAATTTGACAAAATCCCCACAGATGAGTAGTAAAGTACTGCTATGAAAACACTTGCTCATTAAAACGGTTTAACACTGAACCTAGCGCATTTTCCCGTCATGCCATATAAAGACGTCATTGTACCTCCGCTTTTCTTGTGTTAACTCGGTCACTGATTCGTGCTTAACAATATGAACTGTATTTGGTAATTGTTTCACCAGCCTTATGTTGTACACGTAGATATCTCTATTTTGTGTCCCCGTGTTGAAAGTATGTCTTATGCAATGTAAAATATTTTTGTAATTTGAATCATATTTAACGTCTTGTACGCCATATACGTCGTATACGATATCTTCGGACTTGTTGTTTTTTTACTTATGAACAATTCACAGTTATTTATTTAAGCTTCATTGTACACCAAATCACATGCTAAAAGTACTATTAATATGCATTTCGTATATTGACGGTCTTATCGTATTCTGCGATCTCTGCCGGATTGGATGGAATTCGTCGATTTACGAATAAATCGTTTCTTAAACGGCAGTCAACGGTATGTTACTAAATTATAGTATATACATATATACAATTATATTCCAGTAAAGTGCCAAACGAGCACCCTTAATGCGCCCCCCAATTGCCCAGTTTGATCTGACATATTTTTTTTAACAAACGGTCGTCTTATTTCCCTACTGAAAGAATCTGATGAAGCAAGCTCCGCTAGAAGTGCTTAGTGTTGACCATGGTATTTATTTAATGCTGTATTCTGAACATTTAACAGAAATATACGAACTAGATAGTGCTGTTTCACACGGCTTATTGGGCGAAGGGGTTGAGAAGTTAGAGGAGTGCGTAATTGTGACGATATCAGTATAATAAAGCTTAATCGACCCAGTTGTTTACGCGATAAGCAAGCCAACTGAAGCGATGCTACATTTCACTTGACTTGGGATTGTGTGATTTGATGCGAAACCGATCGATAGCTTCAAACTTATTGATAAGCCCCCATTTATCCAGACCTCCTGTACAACCCGACATCACTCAAGCTTAAGTCAAAATGCCGGGGTAGCAGAGATCTCGATGAAACCGTTGTAGTTATGAAGTCGCACGCTTGGCGCCTATGTCTACTAATCGTGAGACATTACGAAATTACGTTTGTCAGTCAAGTGAAATTTGACGGGTATCGCGTATGTGACTTGGGAAATTATAATTAATTTGCGAGAGAAATATTGCGCTTTCCATTGTTTCAACAATGTGTTGAATTGGTCGTAGACTAGTGCAATGAACGGTTGTTCTAAAGGAGAAAGCCTCGTTAGAGGACGTAAGAGATTTGAGTCTTCGTTCATAAAAGCACGTTTCTTTATCAGGCTCCGCTTTTTTTTTTTCTTTATATACCACTTGGGTGGCAAAGAAGCATGCGGCCCGTCTGATGGTAAGCAGTTACCGGCTCCTATGGACGTTTGCAATACCAGGGGAATCACTCGTGCATTGCTGACCGTGCAGGAATCTTTTCACTCTTCTTGAAGAACTCCATGCTGTACTCTCCAGGGAAAACCTCAACGGGGAGGTCATTCCTTGTATACAAAACAAGAAAAATCGTAAAACGAAGCTTATTCATATGAATCAATACTTTATTGACAGTATCGGGCACTTGTCTTACGTCCGATCGACAAATATCGTTAACAAGTTCCGTA
>JACCPG010002026.1:0-78356 GCA_016069955.1 Drepana arcuata | reverse complement strand
GTGAGACGACCCACGTCCTGTTTGCATTCCGGTATATTATATTCTCAATATCCTTGCCAATATGGATCTTAAACAACCGAAATGTTAAGTTAATGTAGCATCATGTATTTTAATAACTCGTAGTTATGTAATAATGTTATATTATGAAACTGTTTCATCCATCCTCGTAAAAATAAAAATTGACTTCATCAGTATTTTTTTTCTGGAATAACATTGTTAATCATCAACTTTAGTTAATCAGCCAGATTAAATTTTCAACATAATATCTATGTAGGTACCAAGTTTCATTCAATTCCGTTCAGCCATTCTGATATGATTGAGTAACAAAAATCTTCGACCGATCTTTCACATTCTTAATATTAAAGCATTATAATTTTAATTCAAAATCTTCTTTAAAACAGTTGACAGATTTAAATTAAAAGTGATTAATCACTTGGTAATCGGATCTCTCCGCCTTATCCCAAACGTTGTTAGTGTCAGCACTTGATCAAATTTGATGTTTGCTACATCTTACCTTTGCACAAGGGAGATAGATCCTTTTCCGGGGTTAAATCAGTTCCTTGACTTTTAAAGCTTCTTAGAACCCTCGCCGGGACCAATGGCCTACCGTGCTCTTTATATATGTTCCGTTCGCCTCAAAACCTTATTGAAACGAATATGTGCAATCAATATGTTCAAGTCAACGTTTATTCATCTTAATTATATAGTTGTATTTAATTTCTACATGTACCTCGCGGTTTGTACCTGTTTCAAATTTGATTGTATTAAACGTATTTTTCTGAAATGAAACATCCTATCTGTAAATTTTCATTACAATCCGTACCAAAAGTTTTTTCGCAAAAGAGGTAACATACTGACCAACATTGCATTTATAATGTAAAAAGGATAATATTATGTACGAATTGGTCATAAATTAAAGAGCGAATAAAACCGTTTAAAATAAATATACGCGAGTAACACGTTCTCTATGGGTGTATGACGCATCAAAAACATAAATTCAACATGTCGAGATGTCCTGAAAACGAAAATGAGGACACAACTTTACTCATCTCCCTTCGCGCTAAATTCATACAAGATACGTGACTAACATACAGAGTCGCCACCTACTGTATTGTCTGTGATAACAGACTCTGTAACACTGGAAGGGATAGTGAGATCAGGCTCAAGTCGATAAACTAGAACTTATTATTGATAGATTGAGAAGCCGTGGTAGCCGAGTAGTTCGAGCAGTTGCCTGCGACGCAAAGGTCGCAAGTTCGAATCCCGACTGTACCAATGAGTTTTTCTGAACTTAAGTACAGTGATAAGTCACACTACGAGTTGAACGGTGAAGGAAAAAATCGAGAGGAAACCTGCATACGTCTGAGAAGAAATTCAAAGGCGTATGTATAGTCATGCTTGAGTAACGGCGATGGACTCGCCATCTGTCACGTTGGCACCTAATATACCTCTGGCGGAAAGTGGGTGTGTGGGTATTACCTATACACCTCTGCCTACCTCTTCGGGGACCCTTGTGGGAAGGCGTGAGGATATACAATATTATTGACCGCCGCGTGGTCTAGTGGTCAGTGATCCTGGCTACGAAACTTGAGATCGGGTTCGATTTCGATTATAGTTGTGCGATAACAACAGTATTTTTACTGTAATCTTGGATGGCCTTCATAGTTATATATACTTCTGCATAAGCCTATGAGTATCGTTGTATGTTTGCTATAGTACCTACGTATGTAGGTCCATGCTTTGTTTACTATGGTTAAAGGTCTTTACTATTCGTTTCCTTACCCATATAAAATGGACACTTAATGAGACCAAAGAATAGTCATGTTAAATCAGTTTGTGCGTGTTTCAAGGAATTCAAACGAATAAAAATATCGGTACTACATACATACATATCATCACGCCAAGTCCCTAACGGGGTAGGCAGAGAGTATAGAGCGCCAGTTCTCTCTACACTTACATACCTCTTTCGCTTCGTCCACATTCATCAGTCTCTTCCTACATGCTCGTCGGTTTCGAGTACTCTTAACGTTCCCGTCCTTCAGAGTCCGATCTATTTGATCCAGGTAGTTGGAACGTGGCCTTCCTCTGCCTCTTCTTGCACACACTTTTGCTTTGTATATCTGTTTCGTCAATCTTTCTTCACTCATCCTTTCTATGTGTCCAAACCAACGTAACATGCCTTTCTTCATCTTTACATCGGTATTATATCGGTACTAGTTTTTCTATAGCTACCGCGAGCTATGCCTGTACATAGGTATGTATAGTCGTGCTTGAGTAACAGCAATGGACTCGCTATCTGTCACGTGGGCACCTTAAATATATCTCTGATGGAGACCTCTCCGCTACCTACACACCTCTGTCTACCCGGTCGCGGACATTTGTGGGGTGGCGAGAATATTAAAAAACATTCCATTTTATTGATTTTATTGATTATGAGCCGTGGTGGCCGAGTGGTTCGAGCAGTTGCCTGCGACGCAAAGGTCGCAAGTTCGAATCCCGACTGTACCAATGAGTTTTTCTAAACTTAAGTACAGTGATTAGTCACACCACGAGCTTTACGTTGAAGGAAAACATCGAGAGGAAACCTGCATACGTCTGAGAAGAAATTCAAAGGCGTATGTATAGTCGTGCTTGAGTAACGGCGATGGACTCGCCATCTGTCACGTTGGCACCTATAATATACCTCTGGCGGAAAGTGGGTGTGTGGGTATTACCTATACACCTCTGCCTACCCCTTCGGGGACCCTTGTGGGAAGGCGTGAGGATATATTATTATTATTATATATATATTATATTATTATATTATTCCATTTTATGTTTATCATTTATAGATCCAAAACGACAATAATTAATCGGTTTTATTAAGCTTATCCCGTTCGCTATCGGTTTCTGTACGACAAACATTGCATTTTAATTTTATCCCCATCATGTTGACCGACAATTTTTAACACTAAGAACACAATAGAAGAGATTGATGAATATGAAGGAAGCGGAAGAGGTATGTGTAGAGAGAACTGGCGCTCTATACTCTCTGCCTACTCCGTTAGGGACTCGGCGTGATGATATATATATATATATATATATATATATATATATATATATATATATATATATATATATATATATATATATATTTATATAAGAACAAAAGAGTGTCGCTTTTTATTTCTCTAACATCTATGTACTATTTTTACTCTGAATGCGGAAGGTCAATGCCTGAGCTGTGTCCTGCACAAATGATGTTAGACCCTGAAATACAGAGATCTTTGAAGGTTAGGCGAGTAACCATTTCCCTAAGAGGCGTGAACTGAATTTCAATGTTTGACAATATATTAAGAATACAATTTATTTTGCTACCTTACTTTGATGTGGTACTGCCATAATCTATACATATAATAAAAATGTACGGATCGCTGTCTGTACATGGAAGATATATGAGAAAAATTGTGATAGGGACCTTTTTCAACGCAAATTGCATCCAAAACACTGATTGTTAGAATTTTTGTCTGTTCGTCTGTTTTTCTGTTTGTCTGTGCGTATGTGCACGCTAATCTCAGAAACGACTTATCCGATTTAGTTGTGGTTTTTCAATAATATAATGTGGTAAGCTTTTCGTAACATGTACAAAGTAAATCAAAATGTTTATCCAAAAAAATTGTATAGAACTATACGCAAAGAGTATAGAACTGGCGTTCTATACTCTCTGCGTACCCTGTTAGGGACTCGGCTTAATGATATAATGATGATGAAGATGAATTTCAAATCGGGCGCATGCCGCCAGCCGCGTTCATGCATACTCGTGTATGTGAACGCGTCTTGCAGACCACAACCCTGCATAAATCCTTTCGTTCTATTTGAAGCATACCGTAGTCCTTTGGGAAAATCTCTGTGCATTTGCGGAAGGCATCTCCTCCGAAACCGCACAGCGCATACTTTGGCCCTGTGGTATGAGGGTAAACTACGCGCCGCAAGTGGCGATGCTATGCATATTGAATATACACACATTCAATAGGGAACTAAATCTTTTGCAGAACAACTTATTCAACGTAGTCAACCAAAAGATCACAGCCAACCCCCAATAGACAACTAGGAACGTCAATGGACCTTACATATGAATGAGAATAATTCAAATGAAAAAAATAATAAAATAAATAGCTCGTTCTTTCAAATTCAATCTCTCATAATCTTCCGTCTTTTCTCATAAATATAAGGTACGAACAATAGTAAGGCAATAACATCTACATAAATGTTCCAGAGGTATGTAAGTTAAGAGAGAACTGGCGCTCTATACTCTCTGCCTACCCCGTTAGGGACTCGGCGTGATGATGTACTACAAAAAGTTCCATTACTGGACAAAGGCCCCATCTTTGCCGTGCATGTCCCGATCGTCCTAACATCTGCTTTTCGTCCTGTGTTTAAACTTACAACCTAAAATATATCCGTTAATTAACTATAACATAATTGGCACGAAGCCTCCCATGAAATGTTAAATGCTCGATTCAAATAATTTGTTAAGTAGGACACGCTCAATTCGAACACATACTTTTTTATTATCATTTGATGTATATCAAATGAAGTAAAAGTTTGACATAGTAATTTCCTAGTCACCAATTTTATTAAAAGACATAACTATCAAAGCATTCTTCTATATCTTTTGTCATAAAAGCGGCCAGAAACTCCATCTTTATTAAATTCTAAGTTATCTTTTCCCTAAATTATTTAAAGAGCCTTAATTTATAGCTTCAACATAAACCTTCAAAAGAGGGGCACTATATAACATTTTCATTCATGTAATATCTCTTTTACGACGAAGGTGTTCTAGCTATTAACTGCTCGTAAAGCACGTAAGATTAGGTAGTAAACTTTGCATGTAAAGCAATTTGTTTATGCTATTTTAAAGGATGCGAAACTTAAACAATATTGAGATAATCTCTTGATTAAAATTACAAACCAGTACGTATAAATCAGTCTTCTAAGACACGACAGGTCGATTTCACAGAAATTATAGATAGGTACAGGACGTTTATATATATATGACTTCATTAATGAGGCTTAATACATCTCTGCCTACTTGGAGATGGCGAACTTAATTTCTGGCCTTCTATGCAAGCTATTAAATATGTCAAAAAGCCAATGTGTCCCATTTAAAAATTTAAGGTTACGAGTAAAGCTAATAAATTTTAATTAAATAATTATTAAGTGACAGATGTATTTAGCGTTTACAACTCTGTCCTTTTTCGTACTGTTACATAATTATGGTTTGGTTGCGGCGTCTGCTATCTATTTAATTTTACATCTGCATTTTACATGCTATTTCACAACTTTATCTCCCCAAAGTTTCTATTCTTATATAAGTTGAATAATTTGATTGCAATCCGTTCCAAGTTGAGGTTACCGAGTTTCATTTGTAAAAGTTTTCGGCAACTCTCAAACTCCGGTGATTTTAGGAGTAGGCGTGAGTTTCCGAGGTTTCCTAATTATACGTTTGACCGATTCCGATTTTACCTAATGTGCTCAATAAAGAAAGTTATATTACTTTTGTTCGATTCTATCTTATTCTTGATTAGCTGGGCTATATATATTTGCACACCAAATCGGCTTGGGACCACTTGATTATCGTTTTTAAATATATAATTCCGTTTTCGTTTTCAATACGTTCATAAGTTACTTGACTTAATTTAAAGTTTTTATTCTATTAAAGTGTGTATCAATCTTATATTTAGCTAGTAAATATTATATTTACATATAAATATAACATAGTATGCCTTTTAATATAATAAATATATCTTAAGTTCCATCTCAGACATGTTAAGGGGCCTTATAATGTATTCGTTTAATTTAAAACTGATTCTTCGTATTTAGAGACAGTAGTGTTTTGACATTTTCAACTACTACTTTAGGCAAACTTATTTAATTCTTCAGATTTTAATCGCAACCGACAAACAAAAAATAAATACCTTCAACGATAAATATTATCGGATCTGTTAAATCATTTCTGCAGATGGGCATCGAAGCCACGACTATTGGACTATGTCAAAGCCTGACTGACGATATGATTTAGCCTTATAACATAGTATAAGCTCATAAATAATATATAGACATGTATATTTAACTTATAAAAGGCGGAATTTCGAAAATATTTCCTTATTAGAATAACGTGCCACGGTCGGACTTTGTTCATTTATGTAAAAAACATTTCGTCAACGGAATGTGATTATGAGAATCGCAAATGGAGTGTGAAAGTACCTTTGTAAAGCATATTTTTTGGTATTTAATTAAAACATTTGCACCTTTATTACGAATAATAAGGGTATTTAATGTTATTTTTAAAAGGAAAAATATACTTCCCTAATGGTATTCCAAATATGAGCAACTTGGCGATAGAACGTTTTGGAGAAAATATTATGAAAATATTCATGCTACGGTTGGGGTAGTGAGAGATACTGCAATAGAAATTAATTCTATAACAAAACATATGGTCACAAGTCGTTCTCTCTATTAAATTACTTTATACCACACAATTCAGCATCATTGGTTCAAAACCCAGTGTCAAGGAGTTTTCATGAACGAAAATAACTTTCAGAGTGATGGTCTAAGTATTTCCTGCTGTAAGATATCGTCAGTATGGCCACCTTTTATAAGACTATATGTTCGTTCCCCACGTAATTCTATCACGTAAAATGTCATTTAATTTGTATATATTTTTCTTAATTAAAGGATCGTATTTAAAAAAAATTAACTCTGGCCCAAATCTCATTAAATTCCGCTTAGCCGTTCTGATGTGATTGAATAACCAACATTCTCACAAACTTTAATTGTCTCTAATATTATCAAATTTCACACGGGTGAAATGTCAGTCTACCAATACAAAATCACATACATTTTGCCATAGTACATGTAAGCATATCACAAAATGCATTGTAAATTTATCCGAATACAAAATTTTCTCATGTTAGTCTGTGTCGCTGGCTAGATATGTATACGGCGAATTGAATTTCCTCGTGCACCGATGCGGTCACCTCGAGACACGAATATTGAATGCGACATATGAAAACGGTGGTCATTCAAGAATATAAGATGTGTTCCTTTCATGTTTACCTATCAGAATTTCCGGTTTACATTTCATGCGAAATGGAAACCGGAAATGCAAAACTGGACTTTTAAAGTTGTCTTCCGTCATGTGCATAGTGGTCTTTTGTTTATTTATTTTATTTATTTACCGTTTCATCTGTTGTAATAAGCTCACAAACCAACCAATTGAATTTTGTTTAGACGGTTATTAAGACAGACGTGGTGGCCGAGTGGTTCGAGCAGTTGCCTGCGACGCAAAGGTCGCAAGTTCGAATCCCGACTGTACCAATGAGTTTTTCTGAACTTAAGTACAGTGATTAGTCAAACCACGAGCTTTACGGTGAAGGAAAACATCGAGAAGAAACCTGCATACGTCTAAGAAATTCAAAAAGGCGTATGTAATAGTCGTGCTTGAGTAACGGCGATGGACCCGCCATCTGTCACGTTGGCACCTAATATACCTCTGGCGGAAAGTGGGTGTGTGGGTATTACCTATACACCTCTGCCTACCCCTTCGGGGACCCTTGTGGGAAGGCGTGAGGTTATTAAGACGGGCCATACTATTATATTTACCCAAGACTCAATTAATTTCTCCTATCATAACTATATATAAATGTACTACATATTACTCGCAAACAAGATTATCGATCTGGTCTATACTCGCGTTAGGCCAGTAAGGAGGCTTATAGTTTTCAGTCAGTATCAGCGTTATCCAAATGAAATAAATATGTAAAAATTTTATCAAAATTATCTTCATTAAAAGTATCTATTATTTACACCTTTTTTCGCTTAGCTTGATTCGCTTCCCGAAGACCTAGACAGAGGTTCCAACACCCTCTTTAGAAGACCTTTTTAGGTGGCAAGTCGGTCACAATTCCCAAACGTGTATAGGTTTCCCCACGATGTTTTCCTTCGTAGTAAATCTCGTGAATTCAAGTGCAAAATAAGTTAATATTGTTCATAGCAATATAAGCGTATTTACTAGACTATATGAGTGAGAATTTCTCGTAAAAATTCCTGAACGCCTTCGCAAGGCTCAAACATTTGAAGCGTCTGCTAACGAGGCCACGTCTCTTCAGTATTGTGTTGAATGGGAGTCAGCTCTTTGAGAGAATCAGCTCAATAAATCACTGGGTCACACGTTTTAGTAAGAAAAAGTAGCTAAATAATGAAAACCTTTAACTTGATAGTCCTAGTTTCGAAGATAATATATAATGATATATATCTTCACGCCTTCCCATTCCCTGAAGGTGAGGCAGAGGTGTGCTAACCCACACGCGATTTTTCCTATACATACCTACGTCTTTGAAATTCTTCACAAATGTATGCAGTTTCCTCTCGACGTATTCCATCAACGTACAGCTCGTGGTGTGACTAATCACTGTACTTAAGTTCAAAGGAACTCATTGGTACGGTCGGTATTCGAAGTTGCAATGTTTGTGTTGCACGCGACTACTTTGACCACACGTCCACCACGGCTCTGTAGATGATATTATAACTTAAACCTCACAATTACATGAGAAGTAAGCAGAGCTATAATAACGTGACAGATTGCGAGTTTATCAGTCTAACGTGTCTCAAAGTAATACGGTCCGCCGTTAGCGGACTATAGCAATTGTTATATCAGTCCAAAGTTTTAGATCTTGAAGTGCCTCCCACTTACAAGAATCTGTGCTAGCAGCTAAAGGAACGAGCAGATTCCATTCTGCCAGCACAACCATTTCATTAGGATTTTTGAAACTCTTACTGGCCAAAGAAATACAATGATGAAATGATGTTGAAATCTCAGCAATTTCAATGTCACCTTTGCTTTCCGCTTATGAAGCTTCGAATTAATGCGAGCAAATATTTCAGATGCAATTTTTCAATCATTTCACAATGTATTTTAACAGAAAAACGTTCACAAATCAACCTTCACGGGCTTCATTTAGTAGCGAGTTCCTTATCCAATACCTGTTTTCAGATTAGATGTTCCAAAGCTGCGATTAATCTTATCAAATAACTCATTTAGTCAATCAATCTTGAACGTTTCTGTGTCGACTGAGCAGTGGAGCTACTTGTAAATTGTGGCTAAAATTTATTGTCTTTCGAGAGAAATTGTTAATAGGCTTCGCGGAAGAACTAAATATTTTATTACAAGACATGTTTGTATTGTACATATTTCATTTTAAAGTTAAGAAAATAAACAATATGTAGTTTTTTTTAAAGAAGGCCTGGAAGTACAAGTTCCATGTCAAGAGTACCCTAAACCAAAGAGCATGTATGAAGGGAATAATGAAAACGGACGAAGTGAAACTAGTATGTAAGGATCGTAGTAAGTGGAAAGAAGTGGTCTCTGCCTACCCCTACGGGAAAGAGGCGTGATTATATGTATGTATGGAAGTACATTGGCAGCGCTAACATCAGACGAATCATTTGTTTGTCCACCAACTTTCTGGTTGTATATAAATGTTAATTTGTGAGCATGTTTGTTACTCAACTACGCTAGAACGGCTCATCAGAATTGAATTAAATTTGGCAAAAGTATACATTATTATCATATATATTTTTTACAATAAAATCTACTTACGACAAAAATAACTTACACGGGTGAAGCTGCGATGTTCTGGTATCACCTGTATCTCGCAACTGGCGCAACAAAGTGGAGTATTTTTTTAAGGATAAGGGGGTGCAGGCGTATGTTTGTACGGGCGGTATAAACGATTATATTCACCTACGTACCACCTACCAACAGACAGGCAGAATAAAAAGAATAATAGATATTTTACCTCAAAACGACAGGTGTAGATAACAGCGCTTTGAAAAGAGCAAGTAATAAACTCAGCAATTTACAATGAAACAGAGCAGATATAAGTATAATATTACTGTGAAGCAAATAAAGTGTACGTTATTTTTATTGTCGTGACTTGTAGAAGCACAAGCGAATCTGCAACGTAATAATGAAGTTCGCTCGCGTCGTTGGGCTTATAGAGTAAGCAGTTTGGATCGTCGGGACGAAATCGTTAGGTCGGTACTATCTTACCTACCTTGTAAGGTTACGTACACGAACATCTTAAAGAGTATTAGATTTTCTTATAAGGATATCAATATCTTTATTACTATACGTCCTCGATCTAAGATAGTGAGCTCACAGACGTTTAATTATATAGAACGAAGATATATATAAGTTATCGACCACTCAAGGATGGTAACGTCAAGAGTAACGGTTTTATAATTTTATATATAGTGTGTGGTTCATTAAGTGCCACTATGTCCCTGATAGCTGATATTTTCGCTTCAATTTTTTTATACCACACGGGTGGCAAACAAACGGTCCGCCTGATGGTAAGCGGTTACCACCGCCTAGGGACGCTTGCGCCACCAGTGTATTTATCGCATGTGGCCGACCCTGCAGGTTTCTTTACACACCCTTCTTGAAGAACTCCATGCTGTACTCTCCAGGGAAAGCCTCAACTTGAATTGGATATTTATGAAGCATTATAAACTCCAGTGGCTGGTTTGACATCACCAAATACATAAAGACTTAAGCAGCATCAGTGCACATATGAACAATAAACTTTGAATACGAATCAAGAGTTCTATTTACCATACGTCTTGTCTTACCTCCGTCTATGTCTAATCATACTTAATCACATCTGATCTTTATCAAACGTATTTAAAGACCACTTTTGTGGGGTAGTTACTATCAACATAATTTCAAACTTCGAACGCTAACATCAAGCGTAGTACTAATTAATGTGAAATTCTAAATCGCGCTGGTGAAGATTCCCGCAAAATGTATAAAATATTCTCCTAGATTGTCTGGAACATACGAGATATGTTTTATTCCAGGAGGATTGATATAAGCATTATCTTAATTAAAAGATTATATTCTTCACGCCTTTATACAAAGCTTCTCGAAGGGAAGCTTCTCTAGACAGATACCTATTTAGGTGCCAATGTAACAGCTGGCAAGACCATTGCTTTTTTAAAGTATAATTTCTCCTCAACGTGTCTAGTTTTCCTCACGACGCTTCCCTCTGCTGTACAGCCGCAGCCGATGAAATTTGTGCCAGAGATAGATTCATTATCAGCTGGAATTTCTCCCGCCTTCCCACAAGGGTCCCCGAAGGGTTTGGCAGAGGTGTATACGTAGTACCCCCACACCCACTTTCCACCAGAGATATGTTTAACGTGACAATGTGACAGATGCTGAGTCCTTCGCCGTTACTCAAGCATGACTATACATACGCCTTTGAATTGCTTCTCAGACGCATTCAAGTTTCCTCTCGATGTTATCCTTCACAGTAAAGCTCGTAGTGTAACTAATCACTGTACTTAAGTTCAGAAAAACTCATTGGTATAGTCGGCATTCGTACTTGCGAACTTTGTGTCGCAGGCTCTAACCACTAGGCCTCTATATGTTTTATACCAGAATAAAAATCCACTTATGAAATCAATTGTTATGAGGGGCACATCTAGTTAACATATTTTGGTCATAAGTAGCACTGTCGTGTACTTGGTTACCTACATAATACCACAAATTAGTGATCCATTATGTGTTAGCACATATCGAGGTCGTCGACCTTAAAGATAACACCGTACTTAGATACAAGGAATAAATTTGTGGGTGTTAGTGAATGGATTACAAGGGATAGTAGCGTTTAACTATTGATCATTAAGACGCCGCCGTTCAAACTTGTAAGCGCTGGGATTACAGTAGCAACATTATGTAGATTCGACCCAAGTCTTGAAAGCAAACTATCGAAGTCAATCCACTTTGATATTCTGCAGAAGGATCAATAAAATCGATATCTCTAGAAACTGTATCATTGCGCCTTTCCACAAGGTTCCTCCAAGGGGTAGGAGGAGGTGTAACACAACCACGCCTAAAATATATGTATGTCGCGTTCCTCAAGCAAGATACTTGTTTTATTTTCTTAAACCTATGCAGGTTTTTTTTCGATGTTTTCCTTTACAATAACGGTCATGGTTTGATTAATCTTATTATACTCACCAAACTCGTAATTCCGGTTGGGTTATTTAATGAAACACAAATTTCTATAACTTTTATTCAAAATAGTTATAAAAAGATTTATATTTTAATTAGAACATGAACATTGGCAAAAGCTAGGAAAGTGGTACGTACATTACAAGTAAATGTTACATTAAGTAACTTATAACGGAATATGAGACTGTAAATCTTTTATTTTGATGTTATGTTTTATCTCTCATGGGTCTTCCGTCCATCTCAAAGCCATTTATAGTCATAAGTTGAATGTACCAAACAGGTTACGACCGCCATGGGACTACAACCCATGACCTTCCCAACAACGTTACGTAAACTGCGCGACATCAATCATATTTTCCATGGGGAAAATCATATGATAATACTCCACACGTCAAATATGCTAGAACTTTTTCTTTCGTAACGTTTTTGACGACGTCGTTTTTGTCGAAGAAGGTAAACAGTCTTATTAAAAAAAATTACTCTCAATACATTGCAAGCGTGAGAAAACTTATTGCACTTCAAAGAAAATTTATTAAAGTTCATTGTAGGATAAGAGTACCTACTTTTTTTATGGAATAGGAAAAACGAGCACGAGATGGGAATTGTGACCATGATCTTTAAAAAGCCACTAGGGTCCTTCTTTGCCCGGAGGCATACTAAGGTGACAGATAGCTATAGCTATCTCAGGCACGACTGTACACTTATTAGACTTTTTTATAATATGTGCAGGCTCACTCACGATGATTCGTTTCACCATAAAACTCCTCGTAGTAACTAGACTTGAAGAAGTTTAACTACTTTACGATCAGTAATAAGCAATTAAAACGCCATATACCTAATATTATTTACATAATACATATGTATATAGGTATTGAAACTCATACGGCGCAACATTCGAGTATTCTCGCAAACTTGGATAATACCGAAGTCTAAAACTACATTCTATATCAGAGTCAAGAATGCGGTTTGCATATCATGCATACGGATCTCCGTTGGGAGACCAATCTAATAAAGGACGGACCAATGCGAGCAACACTTGAGGCGGTACTTGAGAGTTCCCGAATAATATTATATTAGTTAGCGAATTATCACCATGTCACGCTTGCTTGCCATGTTACAGCTCCCGAGCTCGCGAACCAGCAACGCTTTAAGCCGAGGTCCGTTCACCATAGGGGGCCCTGTTAGTTGTATTTGCTTAGCCCCTAAGTCAGATTAGCAGATTCTTGGGAATCCCATCCTTCTTTACTATGGAGTAAAGTAGTAAGAAGGAAGTATATTAAGGTGCCAGCGTAGCAATTGAGGCGTATAGCGCCGACTTTTAAATTCATTTATTATATAATATTTGCTTTAGAAAAAAACAAAAATTGCTATGACGTTGTGCATATTTAATTTAATTTATACAATTACACATGTGCCTGATGTAAAGAAATAAATATAAAATGTACATAAATTACATATCATTTTGATCACAGCTGGGATTTCTTTAGAAATATACAGTGCAGAGGAATCGTTTTGATATGGAGATTTTTTGAAAATGTTAAACATCGATAGATACATTTGTGCATCTCTACTTACAAAAAATGGTGACATACTAAGGGGATTGAATTATGAAAAGGGGATATTTAATCATATTTCATCAAAAATCGTCGGGACATATCGTTAATTAACATCACAGCTTTATAAGCTTTCATTTACGGTGCAAAGGTGCACTAAACTACATTAAAAGCAGTAGGTTCTGGGGGTATCGCTGTTACCCCCATCTTCGTGACGTCAGCCATAGTAGAACTGCGAATTAGAATACGCACCTAAACTCTTTGGACTAGTCATAATTTCTGGTTCAGTTTCCTCTTCTTTACTTCTACTCCTTGTAAACCTAGTTACAAGTTCTCTCGATTGTGTCGGAATATAATCTACAGTGGTGCCGTACATACTTGCGCCCGCGCACGGATATATAGTTGACAAAGGCTTCATAGCTCGAAGCGTTCCTTTAGTTCCGGGCATGTCTCGATACAGGATCATGTCTGGATGCACAGGGTCGTAGAATGTTCCGGAAATGTGGCTGACATCGATGTCATTGTCAATATCAGATGCCGCGTCGTTGAACACATTAGGAGCTTCAGTTGAAAACATGTCGCCGTTCTTTAAATTCTCTGCTTTCCGCCGGCAGATGTAGCAACGAACTCCAAAACCAATCCCAACAACAATGATGATGATTAAAATTGATATCCCTATATAGACGAATAGGTTTGAATTCTGTTGTGATTTGTCTGCAAAAACCAATCGAAAAAAATATAGGTAAATACATTGTTCTCATGTCACTATCTATCAACTATGAAGTTAATCTAATAACAAACCGTAACTCACATCATTACGTTTTGTCCCTTACAGGGTAGTCAAAGAGAGTCAAGCAAGTGCAAGTTCTCTTCTAGACTTACAGACTTATATCTTCGTACACATTCGGACTATTCCTACCTTACCTACCTACGTTTCCATCCGTTTTACTCTGAGTGCTGTGTATGGTAGGGCTAATTTCTTTGTTGAGGGGTGGTGAAAGATTAATATCTTCCGCGGGAGGCTGCAATGCAGGATCAGCTTGTGGCGAAACGGGATTAGGTTCTCCCCACCTTACACCGGCTCCTTCTAAAAATACAAGGATTTGATAAACTGCTTTTATGACTCGATTAACATTGTCTATATTCTTATCACGGCCTGGCTACTATGAGATAATAAAATACTCGATGTATAGTAACGATGAATCGAATCAAACCGATGTATTGTTAAATTTTAAACATCGAGTATACATCCATGTTTTTTTTTTCGATGCATCGAAACGGCAAACAATCAAACCTACCCCTCTCTCTCTCTTTCTCTATGGTTAATAACAATTTTTTGTCTTTTTCAATTACATTATTTATCACTCGCAAGGTGTTTCGTCAAAAAGTGGTATCACTGGTTGAAAAGGCAGCCAATATTATAGAGGTCAGTGCAACCAACCCATAAAATTCACTTTAACGATCCAATAGCTTGTAGCAATGCTGTATCGAAAATCAAAGATTTGATGAAGGTTAATTTGCGTCAAATTAATTGCGTCGCAATTGGAAGAGTAATAAATCTGAAAATAGCTTGTTGGATGAACTTTCAGTTTATCTGTCAAGTGCTGTGGGAAGACTGAACGAAAGTCCTCTAGAAATTTGGAAAAATTACAAAATGCAGTTTCCAATACTGCATAAAATTGCCTATAAATACCTAACAATGGTGGGCACATCAGTACCATCAGAGAGATTGTTTTCGCAAGCAGCGCAGGTAATGATTGAGTCATTACCTGCGCTGGAATTGCAAAGGAATCGATTATAGGGTAAAAGATTGGGTAAAATTTTGTTTTTACAAAGTATTGATAGAAATTATTGGGATATGTAAATGTAATAAAGTTATTTTAATAGATGCTTGCTTTTTATTTCTAAACCATATTAACTTATAGAAAAACAATCGATGTAAAGAAAACATCGATGTATTTTTTGTAACATCGATATTACATCGATGCATTAAATCGAAAAAAACATCGATGTTTTTTTATTAATGTCCATCACTACTTTGAGATAACCCTACTATCTTACTAATATTATAAAAGTGAAAGTTTGTAAGTTTTGATGTTTGGATGTTTGCTGCTCTTTCACAGAAAAACGTCTGAACCAATTCGGCTGAAAATTTAAATGGTGATGGCTTATACCTAGGATTAGGACATAGGATACATTTGGTTCCCGAAAAATTCTAGCAGGAAAATACATAAGCTACTTTTTAACTCCACGCGGGCGAAGCCGCGGGCATAAGCTAGTGTTATATCTTTACGTAGGGTGAAATCGTTCTAGAAATGTATCCTTGTATTCGATCCTTTTCTGACCGTCTAGTAGCGTATTAGTAGAAATCACAGAAGAATTCAAATGTGCGATTGACATATTGTATTGTACAACATAAGCGACAGAAGAAACACTTTCTGACCATCACATAAGATAAAAAAAATATCGATCACCAATATATTTTTCGAGAGATAAACCTGACAGATGGAGAAAGAAAAGTCGAAACAAATTTCTTTCGCTTTCATAAAATCTGTTCCTCTTTCAGTACCTCTACCCCTACGGTGGGTGTCAAACTAACTTGTGACTTAACCACTATGTTGACCTTCGTTATCAATTTCCGTAGCCTACGGACACTGGCACCACCAGGGATATCACTGACACTGAAGTTTTAATCATAAATATCATCGCGATAACTCCCTCAAGGAGGAGACAGATAAAATGGAGCGCGGTTCCACTCTAGACTCTCAGACCCGCAGAAATGTCTTCTAATATTTATGACTAGCTGTCCCGCCCAGCTAAACTCTCCATCCGCGAATTCGTACCCGTGAATATATGCCAAACGGCAGCTTGCAAGCTATTTTGAACCTTATTGACAATGAATTAAAACACTTCTCTTCGTGCCAAGTTCCATGTAATTTTCAGTACAAATACCTGATTCGTCGAATAAGTCCCCGTCGTTTTTGTTAAAATCAGACTGTCCGGTAGCTATTTCGTCTTTCTCCGCTGCACTTTCATATTTTTCATTGAGAACTCCGAGTGGTACTGAAAAAAAAGTATCGAAAATTCTTTAATCTGTGTAAAAAAGTCGATCATCCTACCTCCTAAAATAACAAACTACAAGCGAAGTCTTTTCAAAAGGACCTTAAAAAATCGAAGGCAAAAGCATAGAGTTTAAGGCGAAGCCAGATGAGTCGGCCAGATTATTTGCCATAGACCTCATATTTGGGTTCCTGTATAACTGATGACGATTGTTTCCCTGTATCCCTTGTAAGACTAACGCAAGAAGGATTCTTTCCCAGACATATGCGTGATCTTCAGAAAATTTTGGTTTCCGTAGACCAATGTGCTTGAAAGTGTTCCACACTCCGAATATGTACTTCAAAGTATGCTTTGTCTATATGGGCATGAAATTTGAGCCCATTGTCAAAGCAGTTCAACCGGCATACTCCGAGATTGAATATCATGCATTTAATAATCACATCCTCTATCTTAATATCATTTGAACGTATTAATTATTCCGCCGATGACAAGGTGAGTAATGGTGTAGCGATTACTATTATTGTGTTAGAATTGCACTAAAGGCATGTCATGTCAGGCAATATTCATCTATAATACCTATGGAAATTGATGTAGTATTGAATTTTGTTAATGTATCCAATAGTACAAGTTTTGCTTAGTTTATTTAGGACTAGATCAATTTGTAAAATTATCCAAAGATATCATAATTATTTTAGTATATTAGAGCCGTGGTGGCCGAGTGGTTCGAGCAGTTGTCTGCGACGAAAAGGTCGCAAGTTCGAATCCCGACTGTACCAATGAGTTTTTTCTGAACTTTAAGTACAGTGATTAGTCACACCACGAGCTGAACGGTGAAGGAAAACATCGAGAGGAAACCTGCATACGTCTGAGAAGAAATTCAAAGGCGTATGTATAGTCGTGCTGGAGTAACGGCAATGGACTCGCCATTTGTCACGTTGGCACCTAATATACCTCTGGCGGAAAGTGGGTGTGTGGGTATTACCTACACACCTCTGCCTACCCCTTCGGGGACCCTTGTGGGACGGCGTGAGGATATACTATATATATTATTTGGTATCATAAAGCTGTGGTTGCCGAGTGGTTTCGCTTATATATTATTATCTGGATTAATAAATGTTATTTTGTTTTTATAATTATGTGCCAGATAAACTACCAATAACATATTTTTTTTACGTGAGTGAAATCACGGGTTACAGCGTGTGTAATCTTGGATTAGTTTCATTCTTACGATATTAACAAATGTATGTAAGTCGTATCAGAGAGGTGGCCTGAGGATCCGTTTAATAAGTAACTAAACATTACACCCACTATTAATATTAATAATTTCTTACATACTCCCTCGATAAACTGATACATCAACGTTTCATAATCACATTGCGTGCTAAGACCCTATAACTCTTATGGATTTTATTATGTCCCTCGGGAATTGACAAAAAGTTTTTCGGTAAGCTTGAGCAAGCCTAGTCATCGCAAAAGAATAAACAATTGATTTTACCAGAAACGAATTAGCGCAATGTATTGGTCATATATTAAAAAAACGTTTGTCTTTGGTACCGGTCCCGGGTATTAAATTACATTTTCTAAGAAAACAAACACCTCCACCTTATGGAAGTCCGTAGCCAAATAACATAATTAATTGTGTTGTGTTACTACGCGACAATAAGTTCTCCAGTAACGAGCTCTTTGGGGAGGGGGAGAATTGTTATATTATGTTAGCAGCAGAGTAATAATATAATATAATATAATAAATATAATATAATAAAATATATTAGTCCTATTATGCTGCCAACACAGTAAACTCTCCGAACATAGAGTGGCAGCGCGCAAGTGATACTTCGGTATCATTTGCGTAAATAGAATACATGCTAGTTTGGCACTCTTCAATTATAAAAAAACTCATTGCCTACGCCGTGCACTCAGCGTGATGATGTATAAACAAAAAATAAATTAAAGTTAATTTTGAAACAAAGTAGTCCCAAGAAGACTCATGTAAATGTCTTCATAGATCACAGAGCATTGACGCATCTTCACATTGCCTACTCTGTGGGAGTCTCTACGAGACGACCTATTTTCTATTCATTGTGCACTATCTGTTTAAGTTCTCTATTCAAATGTACTATATATACCCAAAAAGGGACGCGCGAGAAGTTAATATGAATGTTTCTATTCCGTAATCATAATCAAAGGAGAACTTATATTTAGGTAATGTACACTCGTAGGCCAGCTACTTAAGCTCTACTTAAGTATGAACAGCAACACAGAGCAAACTGTCATAAAACTGTACGTTTGTGCTAACTTACAAGATCCCGAATTGAAGTGGTACGAACTCAAAGTTGAAATAACAGGAAGCGAAACTTCCCGCCTTGATAAAGTTTTGGGTGAAGATAATGAATGAGATCATTTCAGTTAATTCAGAACTTAGTGTGTATCGTTGTTGAATTAATTTAAAGCGTCGGCCGTTTTATTTGAAACTATTTTTACCACAGAACGTGGGGACGTGGTGGTTTGGGTAAGATTGTAAGTTCGAATTGCGAATTTACCTATGAGTTTCTTTTAGAGTTGAGTACAGTGATGAATCAAACCTTGAACAAACGATGAAGGAAAACATCGAGAGAAAATTGCATACGTTGAAGATGAAAATCCAAGGCATATTTACAGTCGTGCTTGAAGTACGGCGGCGGTCTCGCCATCAGTCACGTTGGCACCGAAATATCTCTTTAAATTACATTACTGCCTAATCTTTCGGAAACCATTGTTAGATCGCGTCAAGTTATATATTTCTTTACATATTATGATGTCTACCAATCTACCCCTTTCGCAATATTCCATAATACGTGATGGAAAAACCTTGAGTATTAAGGATGGAATATAATATTGAGAAATGCGACCATGTTGCAGAAAATATAATATAAATTCTGTTCATTACAATCGTATCGTAAAACAAACCGTACTACTTCACAGTCAATTTGGGTGATAGGAAGAACAATATTTTCCAGGTATTTATTGGTCTCATTAGTAACTTTATGCGTACAGTAAGAGGCTACAATCAAGATTTTCTGCGAAGCACGCTAATTATTGCTAGATTTATAGTGAATTGTTTTTGTAAAACAAGCTAGAATATAGATGTATGGGGAATTCTCTCTCTCATCTCACTACCTAGCTGCGAAGAGATAAAAGATAAAATGTTTTCATGCAACGCTTACCATTCCGTAGAGTTACACTAGCCAACTATTTTGAAACACTTACCACAAGCATAAATAACTTTAAGGTATGGCCTTGTGTGCGGCTTACAGGAAGACTCAAAGGCTCGGCTGTTCGCCTTTATTTGACACCGTCGCTTGCCGAGGCACATTTGCATTACTGTCTCTAAAGCGTATGGTGCCATACATGCTGAAACAAAACAAATATATAATAACCGAAATTTTATTCGATATAAAGAGTTACAAAGAAATGTTAAAAAATCTAGTGCCATCGATATGTTTAATTTTGCCATTTTTAATTCGTACATACATAGTTAATATTCGATATGATAGATGATTAGCATAGCCACACATTAACGATGTGTACCTTTCTGTCTACCTATAAGTACGCTTGCCCAGCAGTGGGAAAATAAAAAAGTGTCAGACCGCCAGTCGTAATACGTTTTTTAAATTCCTCTTTGACGGACGCAGGTTCTATCAACATGCTTTTCTTCATCCCGAAGCACATGTAACAATGTACCTAATTAACTGAAAAACTAATTGAAACAGACCGCAGTTTCAACTCGCAATTCTGTATAAGCACGTGACTTAAGGCACGTGACCCGTCAATTCAGCCCACAGCATTTGTTTTAAACAAAGTTCAGTTATCTAGCCGTGATTAAAGAGCCACGGTAGCCGAGTGGTTCGAGTATTCATCTTCTACACAAATATAATAAGTTCGAATCCCAATTGTAGAAGTTTGTAGTTGTTGAAAATTGTAGTTGTTTTTCTGAACTTAAATACAGTAGTCATTACTCACACTCAAAGCATTACGGTGAAGGAAAACATCGAGAGAAAACCGGCATTCGTTTGAGAAGAAATTCGAGGACCCAAGGACTCGCAATCTGTCAACATTGGCACCTAAAAATATATATCCGGCGAAGACAACTCTTCCTATCGCTTCGGAGTCCCTTGTCTCCAAGACGTAAGATATACACATAATTAGTGTCCTTTATTATATACCTTGCTTACAAAAAAAAACATATCCACGTATCACGAAATATATACTCTTACTTGTAATGTAAATAAACTCATTTCAGTTTGAAAGGTTCTCCCGAATAATAAGATGGAATAACACATTAAGGTTGGGACCGAGAGATACAATAAAAACTAAGTTCTTGACCAAACCATTTGAATACCAGATCGAATGTGTATTCACATAAAATAGGCACAAATGCGGGGTGTAAAATGATTTTTTACGGCTTATTTCCTTGATCTTCGGATATTTACTTTGCAATTTAATATATCCTCATGCCTTCCCATAAGGGTCCCCGAAGGGATAGGCAGAGGTGTATAAATAGTACCCACACACCCACTTTCCGCCAGAGAAATATTTTAGGTGCCAACGTAACAGATGGCGAGTCCGTCGCCGTTACTCAAGCATGACTATATATACTATATTATATTATATTTATATTACTATATATTCACCTTTGAATAGCTTCTCAAACGTATGCAGGTTTCCTCTCGATGTTTTTCTTCACTTCTTAAGTTCAGAAAAAACTCATTGGTACAGTCGGGAACTTGCGATCTTTGTATCGTAGGCAAGTCGAACCACTCGGCCACCACGGCTTTTTAAAATATATAATAAAATATAATAATAATAACATACTTTCCTCGGGTATCCCTTGGGCCTGCGGGCAAGCAATAGACTCATACTGCGTCCTACCGTACTGGGCGTCAAATATAGCAACTCTTGAATGGGGATTGCAGTTCAATTTTACTGGCTCACCCTCACAACCAGTTAGACTTCGGAACTCATCTGTGGAAATAAATTGAGTTAGAAAACAGTTTTACTGCGTATTAGTTTAACAATACTATTAGTTCAACCAGTGCCATAATAATAATTTTAAACTTTTAAGTCTCTCGCTCCAGGGCAATTATGTTTAGTACTTATATGAGATTCATCTGTGTTTGTTATTGATTTGAATATATTATAGTTGGTACGTATATAAATATATGTGTACTGTATTTGGATATTCACGTTTACTTATACTATAATTTTAAACAACATTATTAGATAGGCGTGGTGGCCGTGTGGTCAGAGTAGTCGCATCAAACGCAAATATTGTAATACATATTTGAATCCTGGTAGTAATCTCTAAATAAAACATACATGGAAGCGATCAATGGAAATTAACGAAGATATACAATGCGAAAGTATGTGCAAGAAGAGGCAATAGACGACTACGTTTCAATTACCTACCAAATCGATTGGACAGTCAAGAATAGGAGAATAAATAGCACTCGAAACCAGCCATCATGTATGAAGGGACTAAGGACTGGACGAAGCAAAAGAGGTATGTAAGTCTCGAGAAAACTGGCGCTTTATTCTCTTTGCCTACCCCGTTAGGGCCTCGGTATATATGTATGTATAAATTATATCAATTGCTATAAAAAAATTAAACAGGAGGTTATTTCATTTGAAAGAGTAGACTGAATAATAGATAAATATTAAGTAATCTCCGCGAACTGCATCAGATCTGATGAAAATATTTAGCCCTCAGAAATACACATTCCACTGTAAAATTTTCGCCTACGTAGTAGTTATACAAGGCAATAAACTGAAAAGTTTGCTTTACGTTCCCTAGATGGAGCTAGTCGACAAAACTAACCTTTTAGCAACGAATCAACCCTTTCATCCATTAGCACGTAATCAAAAACCGGCGAAAGGTTGGGCTTGAGTGTTCCTCTATCAATTAGCGCATGTCCGAGTGTTTTATACTTACGACGTGGTTAAATGGTAACCTATGAGGGGATGTACAGACGAGCGATTTATGATTTTATTATTTTAATTAAAAAAAATTGATTTATGTTTAATTAAAAAAATATTTAGTGGTGAAGGAAAACATGGAAAAGAAACCTGCATACTTGTTAAATGAAACTAAAATATCCTGTTCCTGTGCTTGAGAAATATCTCCGGGGGTAAAATAGTGTGTGTACCCCACACTAGCCTACCCTTTCGAAGACTCTTTTGGTGGCGATATGGTTTAAGAATGAAAATGCTTATATTCTTCACTCCTTACACTTAAAAGGACAAAACGGTATGCAGGTGAGTTACAACACCCTGTTTGGTGGAGTTATAATGAAATGCCAACCAATGTCTGTCACGTCGTTTCCTAGCATAGCTATGTATCTTTAAATATCTTTTTAAACAGACGAAGTATGTCTCGAGATTCGAATATAATACATAGTACACTTGATTTATCCTCACGCCTTCGAAGGGTAGTTATTGGGGTTAATTAATTTTAAGTTTAATTATGGATAGCTATGTAAAATGTATAACCCATGTCATATTTTGGTACATATCTAGGAAAGTGGGTGTGTGCGTATTACCTATACACCTCTGCCTACCCCTTCGGGGACCCTTGTGGGAAGGCGTGAGGATATATTATTATATCTAGCATGTCACTCAGGTAGCTTGGCCTCTATATCTAATAGATATACTAACCTATAACTTATTGTATATTATCTTTACACTAGGAATACTATTAACTACTAATATAATAAGGAATACTATTTAGACGACCGTCTGGTCTAGTGGTTAGAGTTCCTGACGGCGAAACTTGAGGTCGCAGGTTCGAATCCCGCTGAGGGCAGATATTTGTGTGATGAACACGAATATTTGTACCTTAGTCTTCGATGTCCTATGTATTTAAGTATATATCTATCTATTCTTTAAAAGTAAATATATCGTTGTCTAGTTACCATAACACGAGCTTTGCCTAATTTGGGACTAGGTCAATTTATGTGGAATTGTCCCAGGTATTTATTATTATTTATTATTAGTATATTACTTAAACTAATTTATTTGTTAGTCACCTAACACGTCCCTAGATTGTTTAAGTGTACTTCATATTTGATACATACTATATTTGTCTGTAATTGGTAAAACATTCAACACATAACTTTGTATTTACCTAATGGTTTAACTGTTGGCATCTCTTCTTATACATAATTCATCCAAATTTAATTCCAGTTCAGTAAGTGCGCAACTTGTAACTAAATAAGTTTATATTAAATTACTGTAAGTATATACACTGCTATCACGAATGCACACGTCTTTGTTATTCTCAAGGAAACAAATCTATAAATACTTAATTATTTCAAAAATTGCTTTATAACAAAAGCATTTCTTAAAAAGTGTATAATTAGCCCTTTTAGCCAGCCCTTTGTTTTCGTCTTGCACAGTAATTACAATTGTTTGATAGAAACGAGAGCCATTATTATCAGCCAATTAAGAATCATTCTCATTTTATCAATTAATTTTAAATTAGGCTCTGATTTTATTACAATCTTATTTCTTTACAAAACATTTCAATCAAAAGAACGCAGAAAATGTGTCTTCTTAACTTCACGTGATACCACCGACTAGGAGTTAGGCGATCATTATTGCATTCTCATATAATACCTGCTCTTAATAAAACGCACGTATGCTCATCTCAAGAAAGTTTATCATGCCTGTATCTTCTCATTTACGTACATATCATCACGCCGAGTCCCTAACGGGGTAGGCAGAGAGTATAGAGCGTCTGTTCTCTCTAGACTTACATACCTCTTTCGCTTCGTCCACTTTCAGTCTCTTCATACATTCTCGTCGGTTTCGAGTACTCTTGACGTTCTCGTCCTTGAGCGTCCGATCGATTTGATCTAGATAATTGGAACGTGCCCTCTGCCTCTTCTTGCGCACACTTTCGCTTTGTATATCTGTTTCGTCCATCCTTCTTCACTCATCCTTTCTATACGTCCAAACCAACGTAACATGCCTTTCTTAAACTTCACAGTCACGCCCTCATTCACTCCATTTAAGATCAATTATTTGTAGAAGATAATTTTGGTGGTATCCAGATATTGGATTTTAGTAATTACGTACGCTGTATAATAATACTTATGTGACATAAAAGAGCCGTGGTGGCCGAGTGGTTCGAGCAGTTGCCTGCGACGCGAAGGTCGCAAGTTCGAATCCCGACTGTACCAATGAGTTTTTCTAAAACTTAAGTACAGTGATTAGTCACACCACGAGCTTTACGGTGAAGGAAAACATCGAGAGGAAACCTGCATACGTCTGAGAAGAAATTCAAAGGCGTATGTATAGTCGTGCTTGAGTAACGGCGATGGACTCGCCATCTGTCACGTTGGCACCTAATATACCTCTGGCGGAAAGTGGGTGTGTGGGTATTACCTATACATTTCTGCCTACCCCTTCGGGGACCTTGTGGGAAGGCGTGAGGATATATTATTATTATTACATAAAAGATAAAAAAAGAAAATGTACTACGAGACAATCTAAATTTGACCTTACCTAAAAACGAACAGCCATCTCGTATTTTTCTCATGTCAAAAATAATTTAAAAGTCATGCAAAAGTTATCTGAAAAGAACTAATATACAAAGCGCTCGTTTACTCTCAACCGTAACGAGTTGCCACACCTAGCCACTCCCGTACTTTCAGCCACACCTCGAGTGCGATGACCTCATCCAGGAATTTATTAACAGGACATAAATCTCATACAATACACTTACAGGGCCCCCTCATAAAAACCCTACGTCACGCTATTAGTGAATCTGTTTCACCCTCTTTTGTTTTATTGAACAATATTACCGGCCATCTATCCTGCTCCTTTCGTAAATGGGATACTGTTGCGATACCAAACGAATGGTGTTTTATGATATTTTTGAATCAATAGGCTTCTTTCCACATGATATAGAAAATGTCCCTTCCCGCCGTGTGTACGCTATCATTTAAACTTAGAAATAGATTTAGTTATTTAAGATATAAGCGATACAAGCAGACCCGGCCACGCGTTGCTGAGGCTTTTATGGTTAAGGTTTTTTTTATATAATTGTGACTGTCAAATGACAGACAAATTATTTGTAATAAAATAATATTGCGACTATAAATTGTGATGTAAGCTATCCTATCTTTCGAGTTGGATTAAACAGCACACGGTGTGTAAATTTGATTAAAATCGGTTAGGTAGTTTAGGAGTCCATCGCGGACAAACAACGTGACGCGTAATTTATATATATTAATTAAGATTTAAGACATACATTTTAACGCGGTTTTTCGGAGGAACGTTTATAATGTTTAGTTTAATATTTATTTTATAGTCTCCGAGGGAGTATAAGTATAATTAAATTTTACGCGGATAGACCGTGGCGCACAACTATCTTAAAATATTTAGTAGTCTGTTCGAAATCTCAGAGCAGACAAAATATCGCTTTGTATAAATATCTCGTGAAAAATAAAAAGTTTCAAGGAGATGTTAAAATGTGGCTAGCTGAAAACATAGACAACAGCTCCTTTCATCGGTATACAAGTCTTTGTTAAGTTCTCTTTTAAAAGGTATTGGTAGAATTTACGTATGAATTTCTTGCAAATAAATATGTATATTTAATATTTATATCTTCACGACACGCTTTTCTGCAATGATCCCCTAATAAACTAGCTGCCAGACCAGTTTTTTTTTAGTGAAAAAATAAAAATCGAACACGCTCGCAACGCTACCCATCAGGTCCAATGACTAATCAACCAATGAGGTAACTTAAACAATAATATTATCCTCTATTAAGGAATCATTTTGGTTTAATCTTTTTATGCAAGTAGTCTCACTGTCAAACTTAGAATTACGTACAAAAATATTTCGCCCGTCTCTTACTGGGGAAATTCAAAGTGTCCAATTAATCCAATAAAAGTTAATGTTTCCAGAAAGGAGGTCGATCCCTCAGGTAAACAGACGACTGTTTAACCTCGATTTAAGCACGAAATTGTCTATTAAAATTTAGCCCTTAGTGTTCTTGTCTTTCTATTGCCTACTAAGTCCATAACGACTTATACGCCATTTTAATGTGCAGCGGCCGGTTAACTTTACCATGAGCACAAACATAAGTAGTGAAAATTGGTTGAAATTACTCTCATAAAATGTTCGTAGGTATAGAGAATAGAGCGCCACGAGTGACTCTGAATGATCACATATAAGGGTATTCGCTAAGAAAAAGGAAATCTGTTCCTTTATTATTACTTCACTCTTGGGGAAATTCTAAGAGTGATTGTTTACTATCTAATTCTGAATATAAGCTATTATTGTAAACGACGTATAATGTGGGATTATCGTCCGGCAACTGCTCCAAACTTTATAACGTTTTGGTAAACTAGAGTTTGGTCCCTGTATAATTTTATTAAAAAAGTAAGTATCACACTTGTCCAAGAAGGCCATCATTGTCACGTTGCATAACAATACTGATCAGCTTAGAAATAATATAATGCAAAGAGCGGTTAATCGTCAACATGTGTTCTTTTTTCAAATGTTTTTTTTTTGTGAAGAAATTGTGTTTTATTATATGCATTTTGTACAATTTTACTCACAAGGTCGACATTTATAAGCCACTTCCACGTACTTTGCTGCGAAGGGACATGGGTCTACCAGCCCTGCCTTTGGCTTGGTACTGAACTTGCACGAGGGTTTCTTCTGGCATGCTTCCACCACTGTTTGCAGTAGGGAGTACTGAAACAAAGTAAAGCATGTAAAATTCTTACTCACAAATTATATTAGAGTCCTTAGCTCTAGTTTTGAGGTTTTCTTTGAGGAGTTCTTCGAGAAGGGTGTGAAAAGATTCCTGCAGGGTTGGCAACGCCAAAATGAGACCGCTGTTGTTGCAAGCGTCCATAGGCGACGGTAACCGCTTACCATCAGACGTCAGAAAAAAATAAAAAAGGTGTTTGATATTTCAGCTTTAACTCTGAATACTCATACGTATTGCAGAGGACCAAGTTCATTGATAAGATATAGAAATTTGTTATAATATCATATTAAATCGAATATCACAAAATAATTATTTGATATTGAGACATATTTTTACAGTAAAGTAAAAGGCGATGAGACAATCTACACCTGCGAAGAATTCCTTTTGAAGACATGAGAGAAAAGAAAATGAAAGAAATGGCTTTTGAAGTAGTGCCGACACGTTACTACCTATATACATATGTAAGCTTTTTTTTTCACCATTATTTATTAAAGAGCTCTTGCATCTCAGATGCAATTAATTTGCGTGAAAGCGTATTAGTCGTATAATCGTGTATATCCTTTGTGGCCTTCTCCCTAGCTCATCATCATATATTTAATGAATATGAAAATTATACTTTATAGTAATAGATCTATTACTATATATATGACTTGTTAGTTATTCTGCAGACTTTATTATAATTCAATAATATTATCAATCTTCTAACATTACAGACTTTGCAAGTAATCAAAGCCTAACGATTTTTATTACTTCTCTTCGATATTTTCTAGGTAAGCTAGCTATATCTTCTAATTACGCGATTCAAGAATCTCTGAAACTCATCTCCGAACTACAATCTAAATATATATTATATTCTAAATTTCACTAGCATACTGATTGCTTAGAGTCTGTCTGACTTGCGATGCCTATAGTTACATACAAATACATTAAATTCCTGACTTTTTACTTCTATGAATGTATTTTAAACAAATACATATCATGAGCCGACTTATAATTATTATTGTTATAATACTTAATATTATTTTATTGGCACTTTCCAGAGAAAATTTTGCTGCCAACGTGAGTACAGATGGCGAGTCCGTCGCCGTTACTTAAGCACAACTATACATACGTCTTTGCATTTTTTCTCAAACGTGTGCAATTTGCCTCTCGATGTTTTCCTTCACCGTAAACTTCATGGTGTGACAAATCACGGTACAAAGTCCAGAAAAACTTATACGTACAGGCCTACTCTAACTGCTCGGCAACCACGACTCTACTACACTCGTCACCTAAGCTAACATGGTATTTCAGTTTACACCAACCTGCATAGAATTAGGCCTCTTACACATCTTCTCGGCCTCTCCTTCGGCTGTTTTGCCTAATTGAGCTGGACACCCTTCTGCCGGGGCGACCATTCCATACTGCGCCACTTGAATACTAATAGATGTTCCTCTAGGACACGCCAAGGATACAGTGTCGTCGTCGCATACCGCTCTTTGAACGGTCTTCAATGTCTCTAAGAGAAGAGCTGTAAAGGAATTATTTGTGTTAATAGCTATTGATACATATCACCACGCCGAGTCCCACACGATGTAAGCAAAGAGTGTAGAATGCCAGTTCTCAACAGACCTACAAACCTTTCGCTTTATCCACATTCAAAAGTCATTGCATACCAGTTCGCTGGTTATGAGTACTTATGTGGGCACTACCTACACACGTCTGCCTTCCTCTTATGGGTCCGTTGTGGGAAGGCTAGAAGATATGAAGAATATTATTTCAAACAAAAAGTATTTCATGTACAGCATTCTAAAACTGGCAAGTAGAATATAAATATACGCACAGATACACAGATGGGCTCACACGGTAAACATTTATATTAAAACCACTGTCTCTAAAGCTAGAATCCGACATGAAGTATGAATCTCATTCAGTTTTATGGATTTATGTACTATAAAGATGTTTGTTTTTACTTAATCAACAAGCAAAATTATATTACCAACAAAGCAACAAAAAGGTTCAAGTTCAAATCCCGACTATTCCAATGATTTGTTCATACATATCATCACGCCAAGTCCCTAGCGGGGTAGGCAAAGAGTGTAGAGCGCCAGTTCTCTCTAGACTTTCATACTTCTTTCGCTTCGTCCACATTCATCAGTCTCTTCATACATGCTCGTCGGTTTCGAGTACTCTTAACGTTCCCGTCCTTGAGAGTCCGATCGATTTGATCCAGGTAGTTGGAACGTGGCCTTCCTCTGCCTCTTCTTGCACACACTTTTGCTTTGTATATCTGCTTCGTCAATCTTTCTTCACTCATCCTTTCTATGTGTCCAAACCAACGTAACATGCCTTTCTTCATCTTTACAATCACGCCCTCATTCACGCCAGTTGACTCCATAAAAAAAATATTCATTCAAAATATTGTTTCCAATCTATTTTCAGCTCTATTACTTCCTTTAGTCTGAATGAATTAATATATCAAACCCTAGCTGTATCCTGCGGTTTAACACGCGTGAAAATAATTTCTTAGATAGGTTTTTTCAAATGCCATTGGTAGCCAATAATCTAAGCCAAATTTCATCCTATTGCGTTCAGTAGTTTTTGCTTGAAAGTGGATCGAACTTTCGCATTTATAATATTAGTAGAATGAAAGCTCTTAAAACTTTTATATTTATCGTAATAGCACCAACCTAACAGTATGTAAACACAAACACCGAACGTTTGTTTCACCTTTGTCTCCATCGTTATTGCACGTGACAGCACCTCTTTTGTTTACTCTCTTTGAGGTGCTGCGAAAAACGTTCACAATGCTTTCATTGAAGGCACGGTAAATAAACTTGCAAACGAAGGTGAGTTCGTATTATTTATCTATACAGGTTGTATCAGAAAATATACCAGTTATCATCTAGGAGTTATAGGGTATTCCGAATAGACAAATAGCTCAAATGGTAACAGAATAACTACACTATTGGAGGGTTTTTTTTATACCTCACGGATGTCAAACAAGCATGCGGTCCGCCTGATGGTAAGCGGTTACCGCCGCCTATGGTCGCTTGCAACACCAGGGGCACTGCTAGCGCGCTGCCGACCCTGCAGAAATCTTTTCACACCCTTCTTGAAGAACTCCATGATGTACTCTCCAGGGAAAACCTCAACGGAGAGCTCATTCCACAGCCTGAGCGTTCGCGGAAGTAAACTCTTTTGGAATCGCGTAGTACGAGGCCTTTTGTGGTTCCAAGGTATGGGGATGAATTCCCCGTATCTTGTAACCTTGTACCAAAGTAATATTCACTGTGAAATATGGTTTATGGTTTCAGAAACTATTAACTTTGAATTAACGTCTATAGTACCCATCGACTATTGATTGGTTCGCTTCATCTGATTGGAATTCGATATTCGCTCTATGCGAATATATCTTTACAGCACAGGATTCCTCAATAAGTAATTTCTTGTGTAACTGCACCACCTGAATATAATATGATTATTCAATTATTTTTCAGGTCAGTAGTCATTCAAGCTACGATGAGAATGACAGTGAAATGGGTGCTACCTCACAGACCCCACCGTCATGTCATGACGTTTTTATGTAGCTATCAAATATGATAGATGGTATTAAAATCGATTCTTTCAAAACGAATTCACGATTAAAATTGCAACTTGGCGTTGAAAAATAAATGACGATCTAGTATTTTTTTCATTTAATTTTTCTGATAACTTAATCGACATACTATTAAAAATTTAAGGGTATTTTTTTACATTTAGCGGTCATTGAACAATGTCGATTATTTCGTTTTGCACTTGAATCTGTGTGACCTTGGGATAGATATCTTTATATTTAACTTACAGAAGTGTGTATCGTAGTGCTTCTCTTTTCGTCGGATCTCCAAACATACAAAGAAAATCCATCCATTTCGCATAAAAAGTCAGAAGAATTTCGCAGGATAGGAGACCGGACAAATTTGTGAACAGCTTTAACTCCATTAGTACTAATTATTTTATCTTATTGAGATTTCAAATAATTAAGAATCCGATCTTATTCTACACAAAAAATATCAGACGAGTCTTTAGTTTCATGATGAAATTAATTATCTTGGAAAAATCCCATTTTATTTTCGTTGAAAAATAAAACAAGATAATATTTTCAGGAACGTACCTACCGAGGCTAAAACGTAATATGCCATTACGTTCGAGATAGAACAGATTACCATCGTGAACCGTGGAGATTTTAGACCTACGGATTTTAGCCAGGATATTTATAGCACCAACCATTCACTTATATGTAATAATACCTTGTCAAATCGCCTTTTGAATTCATAAACCCTACTTTTTTTGAAACTGGAACTGGAACTAGCTTTTTAAGAAAGTATGCCAAGATGCTTGCAAGCAAAAAAATACGTAGGTATACACGTATGCAATATCGTGGATCGTTGGAATAAGAGCTAGTACCCAAATACCCACTTTCCGCAAAAGATAAATTTTAGATCACACATGGCGAGTCCATCGCCGTATAAGACTATAGTCTTGCTTGGGGAACGCCTTTTTCTTTCGATGTTTTCCGTCACCGTAAAGCTCGTGGTGTGACTAATCTATCTTTATATAATAATTAAAAAAAATATAATATATCCTCTCGCTATCCCACAAGGGTCCCCGAAGGAGTAGAGGTGTATGGGTAGTACCCACACCCACACACCCACACACCCACTTTCCGCCAGAGATACCAACGTGACAGATGGCGAGTCGGTCGCCGTTGCTCAAGCACGACTATACTTACGCCTTTGAATTGCTCCTCAAACGTATGCAGGTTTCCTCTCGATGTTTTCTCCTTCACCGTAATGCTCGTGGTGTGACTAATAACTATCTATATTGGTACAATCGAACTTGCAATCTTTGTCTTGCGGCTACCACGGCAATGTATAAAGATATAAATCAATATTAATTGCCTTCCTATAAATATGTTGTCTTCCTTCATCTTTCAATCAATGGCACCCTTAACCTGCCAATTTCTTTTCGAATTCGATCCGAACACATAATGTCGCAGAAATGTCGAAAAGAACGCATATTATATTAATAGGGTCTACAAAAAGCGAACAAAAAAATCTATGAACACGTTTTCGTTTCTCTGAAAGCTTGAAATCTTTTTCCCATTTTAATTATACTAATTCAAAGCCAACAGAAGTTAATTAAAAAAATAAACTGTTGGACCTTTCGAAACCCGAACTCCAATACAAAAATTCTAATGAAATGACAAGAAAAAATTGTATTTACTTAAGGTCCCTAGCTCGCACTTACTCTACGGTTGATTTTATTACATTATTATCGTTAATAAACTTTTTATTATGCCCACCGTTTCAACAGGGTCTAATAAAGAAATTTGGATCCTATTAATTTGTCAGATTTTATTTATCTATTCGGTTAAGAGTAAGTTGCCTGCAACAGCAGGTAATTCAAGAGTAGATAACTTTCTCGTTTCTTTTGATATGTCTTCCTGATAGTTTCCTAAAAATGGTGGTTATGCATTTTTTCATTAAAATTTTATACTTTCTTTGTGTGTCTTAAAAAATAAAGCCATTTTAGGTGTGACTTACACATTAATTAGGAATGTTTCCAAGTTAGTTACTATAATTAACTATTTACATAACAGCTTTGTACAAGTCCCTCCATTAATTAACGCTATGTGATATATTAAATGGGTCAGTGTTATTTTTACTCCTTATCTAGAGCGCAGTAATGACAGTGTATAATTATAGTCGTTAATGTGCCTTGTAAGATAACATATGTGACATGAACAGAATTTGATTACAAACAAGCAAGATGACGGCATGTCCAATTATTTAACGCCTTCACATTAAAAGTTCCAAAAGCGATACGTACGTAGTAGTGTGACTACGCCATCTTTTCGCCGAATATATCTAAGTAACAATGAGACTAAATATATCTACACATCTATGTTTTTTTTTGCAAGTGCAAGTTACTTGTCGATGTTTTCCTTTTACGGGGTTCGGGGTATGATTAATCAATGCACTTTCGTTCAGAAGAACTCATTGGTACACTCTGGATTCGAACTTTCAAACTGTGACTACTTGAACGACTCGGCCACCACGGCTCTTATTATTAGACGTAGCAGGCATGTAGACAAAATTTCCAAAATTGCCAGAACTATTCTTTTTTTTCTTTTTCTTATTTTTTCAATATACAGACGCGTCAGCGCGTTGCCATCATAAAAGGAGTAAACTATTTGCTGCTTCTAATTTTAATTTAATGATTTGAAAGTTTGTAAGAATGTTCCCTCCTCTTTCACGCACTGAACGGCATTGGATGAAATTTGGCACAGAGATAGTGTATTATCTGGTACATGCACTATCAAGGTGCATACAATTTTACGCGGGTGAATACGCGGAGCACGGCTAGTACTTTTATATTTCGAAATTAGTTCATTCCGAATCCGAGTTCCGATAATCAGGTTTTTGGTAACATACCTAATGATTTTTCGGAGAGAATTATGTGATATCTAATGTCACGCCTCGACTTAACCCTTCAGGCTAAAAAAATCATTCAAATTCGAAACTTGTAGCCAACAAACTGTATCATACTACATTATTAATCTTATATAGTTGATAAGTACCTACAAGATATAGAACAGAAACAAAATATATACAAGTACATATCTTCACGATGCTTCCCTCACGGGATAGGCAGATAGACTGAAACACTAGTCGTCTATAGACTTCGATGTTTTAACTCTTTTTTGATATTTTTTTTTATACAACAAGATTGGGAAACAATTATATTTACATGTGGAACATTTACATTTGTGGAACAATTATACTGGAAAGGACTCACTAGTTCAAACCCATGGACATATATTTTGCTAAAATCAATTATTAGTTAGTGGAAGTACCAAGATAGGTACCTATTTCACGAGACTAAAAAACAACCTATATTCCAGGGAATTCTGGTAAAATATTGTTCCGGTCGGAAATGCTACGTAATCTTAGATGTTTCGGGCTTCCTCAGAAGACTGTGAACAAATAACATTTTAACGTTTCAGAAGCAGTTTCACAATGACAGCTCTGTCCATAAATATTTGAGATGCCATTAACCCGGATCGCTCTATTGATGACACATTAAAATTCTAATTGTTCTGGAAATACCAGTTGCAAAGATTAACTATACAAGGATAATCTTACTGACTGGCAAACCAACTGACGGATATTACGTAAGATCAAACAAAATTTGACAGTGATGTTCGATCAATATTATATGAGTCTGTTCATTACAACGTAATAACAATAATAATAACGCTCAAAAAGAGATTTGTTAAAGGAAAACGTCGAAAGAAATTTGCACACGTTTGAGAAGAGATTCAAAGACGAATGTCGTACTTCAGAAACGGTAACGAACTCGAAATATATAAGGCATAAAATGGGTATGGTACTACAGATTTCTGCCTACTCCTTCTTTTTCACACTTTCATCTTCCACCTTCTAAAAGGGGTACCGTTCTTGTGGCGTGAAGATGAAAAACTGCAAATAAATGTACCAGTTAAATCACGTATTTCTCATTTCACTCCACAAATTAGCATAAGCGGTCTTATCTCCTAGAATTCTCTTATCTGTCCATTTACTCTTAAGTTGAACAAAAACAAAATTGATTAGTCGCCGCCTATCCGTTGCGTTCCGATTAAATTAATGTAAACATTTCCTACCAACATTATAAATGCGATTGTTTGGAGGACGTTTTTCCATTTTCACGATAAAACTACTGAACGGGGTTGAATGAAATTTCACACAGAGACATTTAGCCGGATTACCACATCCGGTATATTTTATTCCAAAGAAAATTCCGGAAATGAACCAATGAAACCTCATTAGCGCGGGTGAACGCGTAGGATGAAATTGCTAGAATTTATAATATAAAGTAATTACACTTTGTTTTTTTTATATATATATAAATGGACAACTAACGAGCCCTTGTTGTTCAGGTTAGGCCTAATTATCAGACTTTACTTAATTTAAGACGGTGTATTTATTTGGAAGCTCCAAATAAATATATCGTGTTAATATTATTTTTATTTATTTTATACATTAGCAAGTCGTGATGGCCGAGGGGTTCGAGTAGTTGCCTCCAACACAAAGATTGCAAGATCGACTCTCGATTGTACCAATGAGTTTTTCCGAACTTAAGTACATTGATTAGTCTAACCACGACCTTAGCGGTAAAGGAAAATATCGAGAGGAAAACTGCGTACGTTTGAGAAGAAACTCAAAGACGTGTTTATAGTCGTGCTTGTAACGGCGATGGACTTACCATCTGTCACGTTGGCAATGGTACAACACATTATTACCTTCTCCTTCGTAGACCCGTGTAGGTAGGCGTGAAGATATTAACAATTCAGGAACACACAGTTAATTGATGAAGTAACACCCACACACGTAAAAACAAAGCCGCGTGCCCACACCCACGTTCACTCGAATATTAATTAAAAACGTGACAACCGCGAATTCAGGCTTACATGCCGTGACTGAGCCTTGACAATATCGGTAATTACTATCTTCACGCATTCCCTAAAAGGCAGGCTAAGGCTTCATATTACCCCCATTTCACTGGAGATATGTTAGGTAGGTCTACTTAGCCGACACATCCATCACGGCTCTTAATAAATGTAGCATCGAAAATGTCCGAATTCGAAAAGGAATGCCCAAGACGCCCTTATATTTTCCTGCTTCGGTGAGGTGTAAGAATAAGTAGACGAAACAAAATTACACGTAAAAGTAATAAATTTTCACCGTCCATTATGAAAATGAAATGTTAATTTCGTATTTGCGACAGCCATGGGCGCTTCTGCGTACTGTAGATAGCTATAACATCATACGAAATACATTATTCCTGAGGAAACATTGAAAAGGTTTTATAGCATTAACATAAGATAATGTGCTCAAAGAAATACATAAAAAAAGTTTGCATAATAATTTTAATAAGTATACGCTTTCTTTTAGAAGTACATACACGCATGCAGGATATGGCGTAATAGCCATAAAAGCAAGGAGTACAGGGTTCATTTTTGTGTAAACCTAAAATAACACTTTCATGCGACTACCATGCTTGAACTACGTAATGCATATTCAACTCAAACTCTATTTAAAAAGAGGAGTTATATGTTTCGCTTCTTTAAATTGATAGTGAGCATGAACAATGGATTCTCCACGGATATAACTAAATAAGTCGTAAAGCTTCAGAGGAGCCCTTCTGCGGAAGTTCAGATTGTGGAATAAATTTCCTACTGAAGATATTTATACTAAATTCTTAGAGCAAAAATATATTTAAGAAGAGTGAGAAGCGATCTTTTCGTACCCTTACTGTTCTGTGCGTGAAATCTTAGTCTTACCTTCCTGTGTGCAAATATGACATTAACGGCCGTAAGCAATAACCATCAAATAAAAAAAATATTTAAACTTCGACTATATTCCAATGAGAGCGCAATGGTAATTGACGAACCTTTAACATAAATTAAATAAACCGTGAATTAACAATGACGTCACTCCTTATTGTCGTACTTCCTTCATTAACATAATAGAAGAAAAGTTTAATTGAGTTCAAAAGTTGGACTGAACACGAAATTATGGTACAGAACTTTATGCAAACTCGTAACCGACCAATTGAGCGCTACGGCGAAGCCAAGAAGCCGGCGTAGAGCTTCGTATCATGTAAAGATATATGTCATAAGATATGAGAGAACTCGTTAGCTTGGTACAAGCCTCAAGATATTAATATCGAAATATATATGGCAAAATACTACTAAGTGCTGTGAAGAAAAGCACTCAATTCTGTAGGTACTAGATTATTTGAAGCACAACTTTCTTAAATTTAATTGTTAATGTAACAAAAATAGAGAATCAAGCATAAACAAACTATAATGTATAAAATTAGCCTAAATACAGCAATCAAGATAAGATCATATCAACATTATCCAGCGAATAATTACTATATCAACCTTACCTAGGTTATCCGAGTTAGTGCAAGAAGGTCCTGGAAGTACCAGGAAGGCAATAAAAACTGCAAATTGAGTATACATCTCCTTTCAAGTTATATAAAAAAATTTAATCACTGTTCCAGTCGGATAAAAAGTCAACACATAATAGTCAACAAATCACCGCACTCATTTTAAATTTGAATCAAATGTCACGTGACTTGTTTATTATCACGTGAGCAGGCCACGTGGTCGAGGCCGCATGTTTAGCCGTGTCCAAAATACACAAACGTGTGGCTACACTGGCTCCGAAGTAACAACTGACGCGGGACGGCGATACAAACGCCCTGACTATTGGTCACGACTCACGGCGATCCCATCAATTTGCCCTGACGTTTCAATGAGAACCCTTCCTTCTTTTCCCTTGGGTGAAATTAGGGACTCACCCGCTTATAATTAAAAACGCGATCGATTAGTCCCCCAAGCAAACTTTCTAATCGAATAATTCTACTTGAGATGTAATTCGAAAAAATACGTTACATCAATCTATTTTAAGAACTTAATGTCAACATAGATAAACGGATTCGAATAAGGGGTCATACATTCCGTATTTCTATCTCTTATGCCAAAATATAATGTTTAAATTGTATTTATTTGGAGCGCATGATAAAATGGGTCCGATAATATTTGAGCTCTTTGAGAATAAATCAGTTATTGTAGTAAAAAGTATAGGATCCCGAGGCCAAACTTGACACACATCAGCGCTAGCTTTCTAAATGTTTGAATCACGGAAAACAGATAACATCTGAATTAATTCTGCGGAAACTTGGACGTGTCTTCTCGAATTCTGTTTGAATATATACACGTACGAAATTGAGCCATTGTGAAGTGTGGATTATAATCATATTTATGACAAAGCGCTATTTTTAGACTTAAGTCTTTTTCTATTTTATGTATCACATACACATGCACCACTCTCTCTAGACTTAGATCTCTTTCGCTTCACCCATGATCCATGTTAATATTATTAAAAAAAATAAAGCTTTTATTGTTCCTCCATGATATTTTCAACAGCAGAAGTATTAAATTTGTATTCAGAACCAAAACTGGAACAAAATATTATCACAAAGTATTGTTTATTTTAGGACCATGGGCACAAATTTAGTAATTAGGTTTATCTACGAGATACATCACAGCTTCCTAAGTTACTGAACGCTCGGTCATTGATACGCGTACCATCTGTTAATCGTCATTCAAAGCGACGTTTGAAACGCAATCAGTAGGTCAGATATGAGAAGATAGAAGATATGAGAACTAGAAGTTGATTAAAGGGTAAATATTTGGTGCTCTGCTTGTGTGTCCTGGTATCCGAGTCAAGGGTCCGAGTCGCAATAGCGCTCTGTGAGGGCTTCCATGTGTTGACGTGTATATTATACATATCATCTTCACGCACTCTGTAAGGGTCTCAGAAGAAATCGGCCGGAGTTCTTTGCCGGAAATATATTTAGTTGACCACGTGACATATGGCGAGTCCAACACCGTTTTTCAAAGAATACATTTGATTGTCTTTGAGTTTCTGTTCAATCGAAGGCAGATTAAGTTCGTTATGTGATTGAACAAGTGACGTGTATCCATTACCTTCTAGTAATATTCAAATATTATCTATGGGTTCGGTTATTATATTGAATCCTCTTGTATCCATACCTATAAGCATAATAATAAGTGTCATCTGTATCAAGACTAACTGTTGAGTTTCAAAATAATCTATTAATATAAAGTTGACATTCAACTATAAATCACTCGAGTACTCATCGCATCGTGTTTGACGAAGGCTTTAATTATAAGTTAAGCGATCTTCTTTATTATGAATACTTACCTTACCTTCTTGCCGGTTCTTCTCTCCATCGGGCTCTACAAATTTCATTGATAAGTTTTTTTTTTATATAAAACAAGAGTTGCAAACAAGCATACGGCCCACCTGATGGGAAACGGTTACCGTAGCCTATTTACGCTCACGATACCTAAGTATCACTCGTGCGTTGCCACTCTGTGTTCGGAGAGTTATACCGTGTTCGGAGAGTAATACTGTGTTGGCAACATAATAGGTCTAATCCCTCGGTTGCATAAACAATATAACAATCTCTTATAAAGAGCTCATTACTGGAAACGTAAACACGTAGGAACACAACACAACATATGTGTCGTTTGTTGTTTGGTGGAGGTCCTTCCCCAGTTGGGCAGTTCCAAAATCGAACTGAAAATCCTACGCTGCCCTAGGTTATGCCCTACCTCTCTTAGTAAAATTTCACATATGAAATATTTTCTTCTTCGTCCAAGGAGCGTTAGTTCCATTAAAATTCGTAACAATTGAACCCGTTCGCAATATTGAGATATATTCTCTTATCAGCATATAGCGTAGGATGTAAAAGTACGAATACTTTATATCAGATGCGACCTAAAAGGGCGTTAGGATTTTGTGACCCGAAGGGGAAAATGTTAAGTGTATTGGTATACAGATAAGAGTCAGTTTGACACAGTTTGGAAGCGATCAAGAGGTATCGAGATTTTTTCCCAAATGTCTATTATGAAGTACAAATTTCATCTAATATTATTGATGTGAACGTTTGTATGTTCGGATGATATCCTCCTACAAGGGTCACCGAAGGGGTCGGCAGAGGTATGTAGGTAGTACCCATGAACCCACTTTCCGCCAGAGATTTACTTTAGATGCCAATAGACCGCAATAACCATGTATGAAGGCATGAAGTATGCTCGTGTTTAATTAAATAGTTTAAGTTAAAAAAAAAATGTTAAATGATTGATCAGCTGTTAGTTAGCGAGATAAGTATGACAGCCACTCAGCTAAGTTCTCCGACTTAGCTGAGTTAATTCTTATACATACAGAGATTACTGTCACCACACAGAGTGGAGATGCCATATATCTGTTTGATTTGACACAAACGCTATCAAAATACTAATTATGTTCTGGCCTAATTATTTTTTATATATATAATAGCCGAAAGGGTTTCGATTTTCATTTGATCATTGTTTCGTCTACCGCTTTGATTAAACCGATCAATAGACGAGATACGATAGGATTCAGAAATCAAATTACTTGGTTTTGTTAACTCCGTTAATTAACAGTTGCTAGTAAATCTGGGTAATATTTACTCATTGAATGTAGGTAATAGCCGTTGTGGCCGAGTGGTTCGAGCAGTTGCCTGCGACTTGTGATCTTTGATCACAAGTTCGAATCCCGACTGTACCAATGAGTTTTTCTGAACTTAAGTACAGTGATTAGTCACACCACGAGCTTTACGGTGAAGGAAAACATCGAGAGGAAACCTGCATACGTTTGAGAAGAAATTCAAAGGCGTATGTATAGTCGTGCTTGAGTAACGGCAATGGACTCGCCATCTGTCACTTTGGCACCTGATATGCATCTAAATGAAAGTGGGTTACCTATACGCCTCTGCCTACCCCTTCGGGGACCCTTGTGGGAAGGCGTGAGGATGCATTTGTAGGTTTAATGCGTCACATCAAAACTTCCAGTGATTGGGTTTACCAACGCTAGTAAAGGCCAGCGCAAAATGTTATTATTTCCACTATGCACAGCATGAATTATTACAAAACAGTATGTGTTTTCCTAAATGATCATGGCCTGAAACTTGATGAAAAATCTAAATATTTTAACCTCCATAGTAAATTTACAGTAAACTACTTTCTGTCTGACCATGAAGACGTTACGGCCGTATTTTTCCTCATACTCAAGTACCATTACAAATAAGAACAAGCCTTGATTAAAGCTATTTAAACAATTCAATCTTGCTTGAGAGATTGTGGCTTACCATGTCAGTGAATCTATTGTAAGAATGTATATACATATACCTACACGTGGTGGTACAACAGCCGTGGTGGCCGAGTGGTTCGAGCAGTTGCCTGCGACTTGTGATCTTTGATCACAAGTTCGAATCCCGACTGTACCAATGAGTTTTTCTGAACTTAAGTACAGTGATTAGTCACACCACGAGCTTAACGGTGAAGGAAAAACATCGAGAGGAAATCTGCATACCTCTGAAAAGAAATTCAAAGACGTATAGTCGTGCTGGAGTAACGGCGATGGACTCGCCATCTGTCACGTTGGCACTTAATATACCTCTGGTTAAAAGTGGGTGTGTGGGTATTACCTATACACCTCTGCCTACCCCTTCGGGGACCCTTGTGGGAAGGCGTGAGGATATAGTCAGAAGCCAGCTGTATTAGTCAGTATATATTTACACCGCAATTATTTTACCAACTAAAGCCTATTTTTACAAACATGAGATATATGTTTAGATATTCCGAGTGACAGTGTGTCTTGGCAATACATCTTTGTCATTCCAGCTTAGCCTTTATAGCACGTTTGGGTAATGTATGTTTCAGTTTTTCACATCATCGAAGCGAAACTAGGATATGTTGTAAATATCCACACCTGGGGAAAATCCAGGCCTTTAAGGTCAATAACCTGCCCCATATATAGTTTGTTCATCGATATTATTAGCTTTCGTTATGTCAGCTTCGACCTCCGGTGGTCTGTATAAATTATTTCTAAGCGTTAGTGGGTATGTTAGTGATTTAGCACACCACAGAGCTTTGCGGTGGAACAAAATCTTAACACCTGAATTACTTTGAAAATGTATTGAAGAGCGTTTCGGAGAGGAGACAGCTTCTCGTCATCACTTTTGCACTTAGTCGCTAGTTTTAAATCCCTGCAGGCGTGAAGATATCATAATAATATAGTTGGTTTATTATTCTCGAATATTCTGGTCCATTCTGGTACTTCCATATTATATATCTATTAGTAATAATTTGTTAATAAATGAATATTTTGTTACAACTAACAAATTCCCCGTTGGGAACGTATTTTAGTGCTTTGAATTTGATAATTGAAACGTGATCTGGTTCTGCCCCTCGTACTATTAAAGATGACAAATTCTTTTAAACCATGTGCATTAAGAATCTTCTAAGATTGTCCCATACTGTACAGAGCACGACATTATGTCTTTATCGTAGAAAGACAAAACTGTCTAACCATCACAGGACGATATGCGCAGGCGCAATAGTGCTTAGAAACCGGGTAGATTTCACTCGTAGCACCCAACTCACGAAATGTTTGAAATTTAGCACAAGGATAGATTATAACTTTGTGAGATATCGAGTTATGCTTGGTGAACTATTTATAGCAGAAACAAGAACAAAGTTTAGTGCCTCTCGCATCACAAACTATATATAGGTATCAGAATTATAAGTTACTGACAGAACAGTGATATTAAAAGTTAACAGGTACTGCCAACTGACAGAACTACTATTGTAATAATGTTAAAAAAGAAATTGCATTCTATTTATAAATAAATTTAGTTCCATATTCAAACCGAACTATAACAATAATTTAAATAAATATTATAAGCATTTTTACAGGCCAATTTAAACTATTAAAATTAAGTGATATCTATAAACAGTAAACACAACATTTTTAAATAATTGTTTTATCTATTCGATGCAACAAGTAGGTAAATAATATCCGATCCAAATGAAATGTCCTAATAAGATTTATTTATCTAATAATACAATATTTTTCATCTTTTTGTGTATCGAGTCGATTGTCACGAAACGAACGTAAGGTTAAAATATCGAATTTTCAAATATCCCGAACAGAAAATATGTATTTATTTTTTACAAAGCCCTGAAACTATTAATGACCGTCTTATACTTGAGTCAATATAGGAAATGATTAGATTTTGCATTTCCCGAAACTACAATATTAACCGTACTCCAAAACATTTGTCATTGTATTTTAATGAGTACAAAATTCTAAATGCGTCCGTAACTCCATATTTTATGAGGACACGCAAGGCAACGCCTCCAAACAGAATTCCATTATTTAATCCAATTTGGCTTGACATTAATGTCGGTCCTTCCCCATTACATATCATAAGCTATAGTTACCCCATTTTTTCCATCATGCGAGGGGATTGCTACAGTCATCAATAATCCATACTTACTGTTTTTTACGGTTTATTGAACACTGCAGTCAAACGATTAGTTAACATAACGATGGAATTTATTTAATAGCTCAATTATAATACATATATGCGTAAACGTTTTAAGTATATTTAGGTAAACGGTTTTATTTAAGAATATTTTAACACAATATACCGCATGCAAAAGAAAATAATAGACCCATATTTTTATGTTATACCGTATTTTATCAAAATTCTAAACTATTCGTTCCTTTGATGATGAAGCTTTGGTATTTTATTTAGACACACCTGTTAGGGATACATCATTATTCTTGTCATTGTACGGAACCGTAGCCATACAAATAAAGTACGTCCCTTGTGCGATGACGACATTTACTAAACGTATGAACTTTAACTGTAACGAAAAAATTGCAAGGTTGGAAATAAATATTTCGAGTATACTTAACTCCTAATGTAGATGCAGCGCCTCCTTCAGAAATTTAATTTAAAGTAGGGTTAGAAAAAGATTAAACTTATGTACATACAACTTACAAACTCTCTACAAGGGATAAATGATGGTCATGCATTTATTTCTATGCTTGACCAACATTTAAATAATCAGATGTTGTATTTTCGAATTAATTTACGGTTGATGACAGCTTTAAACTCTTCAAAGAATTATAACAGGTGTTATATTAAGCTATTTACCTAGTTGTTTACCCTATATACCTCTGGCGGAAAGTGGGTGTGTGGGTATTACCTATACACCTCTGCCTACCCCTTCGGGGACCCTTGTGGGAAGGCGTGAGGATATATAATATATTTTTACCTAGTTTTTTTATTACGACTTTCACGACCCCATTACAAAATACATTACTAAAGGTATACGTGCTGCTAACTCTATTCCGTACTTCCATTTAACACTTTTAGACGTAATGTGGGTTACTTTGAGGTCGCGTCCGCGGAGAGTTGTACTAACGTGCTCTATGTCTAAGTACTTATTCAGAATATATTTAAATACAGTCTCTACTTACTGTAATGTACGCACTCGTGATGTTTTGACTGAGGTATGAGAAGATTTTTTTATCAAACTTCCGACTAACTTTCTGTTTTTTTAAACTAATTGTATATATTGGCCTTCTATTCCGAGTGTATGTAAAATACGCTTGTCTTGAGGACATGTGGTATTTTTTTGCTATTGACAACACGTAATTAATGTTAGTGTTTCCAGCACATACTATATATTACAAACATACTTTGCTACCATAAAAGCTTGAAATAATGCAATGTAATTGATTTTACAAACTAGCATTCTCATCTTTATACATTACCTTGTGAGATGGCGCTAAGATTTTTCGTATTCGACAAACTCGAATAAAATATTTTATATTTAAATCCAGCCAGATATCTTAAACTAAAAGCCTCGAACTAACAACGCTTTAAGCCGTATTAGCTTAGAAAAATAAACTCATTAAAAAATATCGAGTATTCTATTTCCGAGTAATGTGCCAAATTAGAATTAAATACTCATAACATATTATCGGTTCGGAACTAACTCGTAGTTGAAGTAACTCGAAATAAGTCGCTCGCTCTTGCTCGGTATTTTAAAGCGAATATTTTTCAACTTTTCACCTACTTTATATAAACTGGAGCCATATTTTTGTCCAGACCCGTTAAAACAAACAGTATCTATAGTTCCTGACATAATGCACGCCTGCATACAAATTACGTTCCACGTTTTATTGCCTAGAGCTGTAGGATCGGTCCCTAGGGGAATCCAGTGCAGTGTAATGTACGCCCTACAAAGTTTATACACATTTATGACTGAATAAAGATAGTGCGTTTTTACTCAGACTATCCACACTTAATTTTTGGAAGACTGTAAATGTGTCGAGAGTGTCTGGAAAGTTACAGAGATTTTGTTGGGGAAATATAGTTAAAATATCTTCCTAACGTACTTTTCTATTACAGGGTTACTGAAAACATTTTGCCATGCTACTGGCCAGATTAAATATCATATGATAATGTTGCGTAACAAATGCACGTACTTAATTATAATTAAACTAGCGGTCCGTCCCGGCTTCGCACGAGTGGACATAAGATTTTTTTATAAAAGAAAATATAGCGTATGTCACTCAGGGTGAGTGTAGCTTTCCAATGGTGAAAGCGTTTTTCAAATCGATTCAGAAGTTTCGGAGCCTATTCAATACAAACATACTTACATACAAATCTTTTCTCTTTTTAATATTAGTATAGACTAGTATAACAGTATTGATGATGCATTGTAACTTGATACAGCAATGTATTTGAATTCGTTATGTGTGTGCATATGTATGTATGTGTGCATGTTAAACGCACACACGCACTTGTGTGTAGGTGTATATATATATAAATATATGTGGGAAGGCGTGAGGATATATTATTATTATTGGGAAGGCGTGACTTCACATAAGGGTCCCCAAAGGGGTAGGCAGAGGTGTATAGGTAGTACCCACACACCCACTTTCCGCCAGAGATATTTTTTAGGTGCCAACGTGACAGATGGCGAGTCCGTCGCCGTTTCTCAAGCACAACTATATATACGCCTTTAAATTGCTTCTCAAACGTATGCAGGTTTCCTCTTGATGTTTTCAGTCACAGTCAAGCTCGTGGTGTGACTAATCACCGTACTTAAGTTCAGAAAAACTCATTGGTACAGTTGGGATTCGAACTTGCGATATTTGTGTCGCAGGCAACTTCTCGAACCACTCGGCCACCACGGCTCTATACATATATCGTTTACAATATTTATGTTCCATGCATCTTGTTTGTTAGATTCACTTGTTACACAAAATTGTTCGACATCACAAGGCAAAAGTTCATATCAAGTGAAATGCAAAATACATTTTCCAATAGCGGCGTACCTGACCGTAGTCAGTTCAAAAGTTGAGCTCCTGCATGTCGCCGCATACTAATCCTATATATTTGAACCAACTGTGTCGGCATTGGCAAAAAATTGCCGCTTGCGTCTTGGCCATCCCAGCAGTCGAACGTCTTGCTCTGTTTTTGTTTTATATCCATGAAACATCCTGGTTTCAGCATACCAAAATATTGAGCATATTATTTAATGTACCTCACTGTTCACAATCTTAATTCACTTAGGTGGCATCCAAGAATGCGGATTACCTCATGCTATGCGGCTACCGCCACGGTAGTAGTCGCGCAGCTAGCCTGCAAGGATATTTTCTGGCCAGGCTCCTCACCGGTTTTCTCACGACTTCTCAGGACTAACTAACAGCTTCTTCGTACATGCTGTCAGGTTTGAGGACTCTTAGCTTTCTCATCTTCGAGTATATACTCTAAACGTCCGCGTGGAATTTAACAAAAATGTTATCATTTAGTTTCTAAAATAAAAGTAGCCTAAGTTACTCCTTTTTACATCAGCTATCTGTCAGTGAAGCATCAGTCAGCAATTTCCGTCAAAATCGGTCAAGCCGTTTTAGAGATTAGCCGAAACAAACAGACAGACAGACAGAAATCCTTTAAATGTTATTTTGGTACATAGGTATGGAACGTGTATACATCCATATGGATTAAGTAAAAAGCGGTTATTTAAATATTACAAACAGACACTCCAATCTTATTTATTTGTATATACAAATTATTTAAACATACACTGCTTAAGAATACATATCATTGACAAGAGTCATTTGGAAATGTAAATATACTACCATCTGCGCTTAACAGGAATACGATATTTATCTTTCAGCCTATAGGAGAACACCAGGCTAGCTAAAGTAGATACAGTTAAATCCCAATAGATAGAATAGGCAAATTGGATATCGGCGTAAAGCGTGAATACACATTTTGTTCCCGAAAGTTCGTTCGAGTTTAATAAATGGCGAGAACAAAGGAATAACAAAATTTCACTAGTACCTATTACTTTGGAACAAAAATGAGCATTCTCTCGGTATAATGAATAACGTAGGATTTATCTTCAATAAAAATTTTAAGATGAATTCTTAAAGAGTTTTATTTTTTTATATGTACGCTAGAATCTTCGATGAGAATTCTTTCGAGTCTATTTTTATTTGTTTTCGTGCTGCGATGAAGCAAATCATATTAATTGTCACAGTTTCCCTGCGCAATTCGAATGTATCTGTATATTAAAATCAATTAATGAATAAGATAATGAGAGAAGAATGTATATAGAAATAGAAGACATATCGAAGTGATGAAGAACCGATCAAGTACAGGCGAAATACTGCAAATACCGATGTGCTACCTGCACCTTGAAATGAACTTCTGGTCGCAGAATGTTGTATTGTTTTTGTGTGCCACACGAACCCATAGTGACGCGGTATCATCCTACTTCCTACTATTATTATAAATGCGAAAGTGTTTGTGTATGTATGTATGGAAGTTGATTACTAACTTTGAGAGTCTGTAAGGTATTTATTTCATGTGCTATGTTAAGGTAAAAAAATCTCTAGGCATGTAAAAAATATAACTTTTTATTTCACCAAACAGTTATGCAAAGAAATTATTATGCTAAGGTATAATTGGTTATTTATAAGTGATATTCAGTTTCCGAATGGAATGAGAATACTAGATCATTTGTTTAAACCCAGCTATTAATCTATATCTGTGGCATATTTCATACATTACATCATACATTGTCACAAACTTTCGCATTTATTATATTAGAAGGATATTACACTAATACAATCTATCATATAGAGATAAAAGACAGAACCTTTTTTTTGTGATTATTTCAGTTTCAGAAGAAACTAAATTTTCTGTACTTCTATTTAAATAATAGTATTTCCGACGATCGAAGTTCAATAAATACATTTTCTAGTGTTTAAGTAAGACAGAGTAACAAAAAATAAGGTTATGAGTTGGACGCGAGACAGATCGTACGTGGGTTGCGTGTATCACTGAATTATACGAATAGGACGCGTGTTGACTTCAGGACCCTTTTAAATTAAGCCTATGTTTGTCGTTTATTTAACTTATTCTACTGTATTTTTCTTGGTCTGTCTTGCATTGCTTCTACCATGCAGATGCTGCCAACGCAGTATAACTCTCCGAATACAAAGCGCGCAAGTGATACTTCGGTATCGTAAATAGGCTACGGTAACCGCTTCCCATCAGGTGAGCCATATGCCAAAATATGTTTTTATTAGCTTCACCTGATACGTCATCTGTCACGTTGGCACGTAAAATATATCTCTGAAGAAAACTGGGCGGGTAGGCTACCTACACACCTCTGTCTACCCTTTTGGGGGCCCTTGTGTATACACCTCTGCGTTCGTATACACCCTTCCTTCAGGGACCGAAATGAAGGCTTGAATATACATACATATTTTAAGTGTAAATTTAATTCATTTCTCATTAACATTATTCATACTTGGAAATGGTCCATAAAGAATAACTTTCACGGTTGACCTCAGCCTAGAAACTCGGTCAATTACCTGACAGCCGACTCCGCAAAAACACTCATGTTTTTTCCGCTTTGACATCCATCATGGCCGAGTAAAGATAAAATGATCTGTGAATTTTTCAAGTCTCCCTCCTTTCGCGTGATCCCCTTTTCCTCTATTTTTTATCGTTAAGTGAGAAAATGTAGGTGATATGTAACTTTCCTAACGTTTCCTTCCTTTATTGACGTATTACTTCTCTAAAAAGATATTCACGCAGCAATATGGATGGATTAATTGAATGGCTTTGTTGATTTGACTGATTGAGATGTCAACACTACTGCATGTAAAATTATGCCATTTCAAAATTAGCCCCTTACTCCCTGTTGAGGCCTTCTCTAGAGAATACAGGATTTCTTCAAGAAGTGTGTGCAAGGAATCGTAAACCCTTAATGCTGTAATGGTCCATTGTCAGCGGTAGCCTTCGGGGTAAAGAATAGAAAGACATACCGCAATTTAATACTTCGTAAAATCAATTTTGACAAAATGATTTTTGCAGCGTGACCATAGATATCATGGCAACCCAATGTATTTGAAAAAATACTTTGGATGAGAGCCGTGGTGGCAGAGTGGTTCGAGTAGTTGCCTGCAACACAAAGATTACAAGTTCGAATCCCTACTGTACCATGAGTTTTTCTGAACTTAAGTACAGTGATTACTTACACCACGAGCTTTACGGTGAAGGAAAACGACATTTGTCACATTAACATCTAAAATATATCTCTGGTGGAAAGTGCTATCTACTACCAACCTACCTATACACCTCTGCCTACCGCTTCGGGGACCCTTGTGGGAAGACGTGAGGATATATTTTATTATTTATTACTTTGGATAACATTATAGCAGGGTAATTAATCATTTATTATACCCCTCTTGCAGTAAGTTTCTGGGATGAGTTACGTAAATGGTCTCTGAATTAATGTTGATATGCCATCAAGGAAAAATAATTATAGCACACTAGTCAGATATCTCTCACACATCATAAACGATGCGGGAACCAGGAGTTATTAACTAGCTAACAGTAGGTATATAACTTTTTCAGAATTAAGAATATTATGTAATGGATCTCTTTATTATACCGACAGAGCTTTTATACATATCAACATTTTTTTATTTTTTTGTATTGTCTCTCGTAGCGTGAGTTCCGGGAACTTTTGCTACTTAACCGGGCAAAGGCGAGACCTAGGCCTCCAGTCAGGCACTTTCGTTACGTCAGGTTTGATATAGTAAGGGTGAGTAAAAAAGATTGACGACACAGATAGATAGATACAATGCGAATGTGTGTGAAAGGGAAGACCACGTTCCAGATATCTAGATTAAATCGACCTGACACCCAAGGATTCTCGTCAAGTGCTTTCGAAACCGGCGAGCATGTATGAAGTGAAGGTGGCGAAGCGCAAGAGGTATGTAAATTTAAAAACAATTGGCCCTATACTCCCTCGGTACTTACTGATAACTTGTACATCCCACTGGGAAAAGGTCATCAAAGGTCATCTTCTTGTAGTATAATATCTCCACTATCTTACATGAGCACAACTACCAGGATTGGTATCCCAACTACGTTTGTAACAAATTTTCGCCAGAGTACTGACTCGGTTTTAGTTTGCATAACTAAGTTTCTTCATAGAATTTCGACAGTGATTTCCTGTACTCTGTGCAGTATGCGCCGTTCACCAATGGAATGCCTTATTGACTTCACCCTTTGTGACTTTTACATCGAAACATCTTTCGACGATAGAACATTCTTCATAGCCTACTAACTGCTAACTTAATACGGTTTTCAGTAACTTTAATATTGATGATGCTACGATCTCACCCTACCTCTTTGAATCTTCATCGTTTTACACAATTGGATGCCACCCAAAATGAGCTTAAAGTAAGGTTTTAAGCGCTAACAAAATATGGCCCACATGAATTGTCGCGACTTAAATTATTTATAGTCGGACATGTTTGAAAAAGCCTAAGATTAATTATAAATACTGTAAAATTTATGTTGTTTAACTTTAATATTGTGGAACTTCATTAATTTAATAAAGGTATTCATACAATTTGTAATTAATTTTGCATAGGTACATCCAATTTTTGGAAAGCTTTTAAGCACTCGTTCAAAAGTCCATTAATTGAATAAATACAGAGTTAGATTATGTGTCTAATGTCATTTTAACTTTGTTGGGATAAATGCAGGAGTCAAAAAGTTCGATGAGATTCGATTCGATCCATTTTCCGAAGTGAAAGAATCACTTCGGAAAAATTAATCGAATCGAATTTTATTTATATTATGCTTTGTAATTTTATTTAAATTAGAGAACAAATAAATACACATCATTGCCAATTCGTGAGTGCCTAAAAATACAGTTATATTCTACCACTTCATCAGCTTTCCTAAAATGATTATACAATCCCGAATTTTACTTTATTATTGCAAACTTTAGAATCGTGTGCCATCTTCTTAATGACATATATTATCTCCATAGCATTAAGCTGAATCCAATGTATTTATAGAACTACCACTATAACGATGCGATAAATTTCCAAGCTAATCCCTAATACAAACATTTGCGATGATTAAGGCACCTGTACACGTCCTATTCTGTTTGTTCTGAGACGCAGTGTCTGCAGAAAGCCGAATGCTACAATATTTACGCGTTAAGCACCCAACAGTTTACTTAGGATGAGTAGTTTCTGCGTCAGCCTGTTTTGTGAATCACATTCATGAACTTCGAAAATACCTCTAGGCACAGCTTAGGAGAACAGCTCTTGTATGGTTCAAGAAGGAGTTGTGCGTGCAAGCATTTCTGTACTTTTGTAAGTCAAAGGGAACTGGCATACTCTATACTCTTCTCTATCTGTCTACCCTTAAGGGACTCGGCTTGATGGTACTTAATTACTGGACTAGTACATAGTATTGTTTTGTTCTGAAAATAATTCTAGATAAATTATTCAATGAAATTTATTTTGACACGGGGCACAACTACTTGTAATAATAATTGCGTTCAATTCCTTTAAACGTTTTCATACAAAACGCCAAAACCACCAAAGATAGGAAAGTGTGGAGGTATATATACATTTTCAGACGGCCGTCTGATCTAGTGGTTACAGCTCCTGACTGTGAAACTTCAGGTCGTTGGTTAGAATCCCACTGGGGGCAGATATTTGTGTGATGAGCACGAGTATTTGTACCTAAGTCTTAGATGTCCTGTGTATTTATGTATATATCTATCTATATTAGTAAATATATAGCTGTCTAGTCACCATAAGACAAGCTTTGCTTAATTTGGGACTAGGCCAATCAGGTGTGGAATTGTCCCACGGATTTTATTATTACTATTAATCAACCAATTTAATTTATAATAACAGTCCCATGGCTCCTTACTAAGCTGTGTCACCAAATTAAAGAGGCACCTACGCATTACATTATCCTTAGTACGGTTCATATAATCTTAGTTGAAGGTATAATACACCACAAATACATGGCCATCGTCCATTTGGGCCCGGACTGGGCCGGATTTATAGCCAACAAACTGTTTGTACATTAGATATGTAATTCCCCCGGTGGTCGGATCCGACGGACAGTTAAGATATTTTATAAATTATGTAACGCAGTATGTATGTTGTTATGTTGAATTACTTATATGAAAAACCACTGCAAATAAAGAATAACTCGAAAAATATATTAAAGTAGATCTTTAGATCAGGACGGTTAAAATATTTAACATACCTGGGTCGATATTCGATACGTTTACGTTCGATACGTTTGTAAGTTCGTCCATTTTCAAGAAGCTTTAAAAACCTTCTAAGTCCTAACGACACTTGGTTAATATTGACACCTCATTAATTTAAATCAGTTGCTTTATTTAATCAAACTTACTCATATACATATAATTAATTGGATAAATTAATTATCGTCCTTCTACTGTAAATCAAGCTATGTATTTTGAAAAGATCGGATAAAAAAAAATACTTAAGGACATTCCCACACATATTGAGATAGTCCCAAATTAAGCATAGCTTGTACTATGGGAACTAGACAAAGATGAAAGATATGTACTCATCTAGATCGATACTTCCATAATTACATATGATGTCCTATGTATTTGCAATGCTTAAGTAAAAATGCTCGTGTTCGTATCACATTATTTTTTTTTATACAACAAGAGTGGCAAACAAGCATACGGCCCACCTGATGGGAAACGGTTACCGTAGCCTATTTACGCTCACGATACCGAAGTATCACTTGCGCGTTGCCACTCTGTGTTCGTAGAGTTATAGTGTGTTGGCAGCATAATGGGTTTAATCCCTCTGCTTCCAACACAATGTAACAATCCTCCCCCCTCTCCAAGGAGCTAATTACTGGAAACCTTATTCACCGCGTAGGAAAACAACACAAAAAATGGTGTTATTTGGCTGCGGACTTCTGTAAGGTGGAGGTCCTGCCCCAGTCGGGCAGCTCCGAATTCGCACGGGAAACCCGTTATGCCCTACCTCTCTTACTATATTTGCCCTCAGCGGGATTCAAACCTTCAACCTCCAGCTTCCTTCAGGGGCTCTGACCAGACGAATATCACAGCCGTCGATATACGGATAAGTGACAAATGACGTATATACATTGTATATTTTATTTAAGAGTCACCATTGCATTTCGAATACAATATAACGATCTTGACGTCGTTACAAACAGACTTTGTTAAACGCTTACCTTCATGCATGAAATTGGGGATAAATCTATTTGAAGTGGAATTAAAATTTGATGGCCGTCTGGTGTAGTGGTTAGATCTCCTGACTGCGAAACTGGAGGTCGCGGGTTCAAATCCCGCTGAGGGTAGATATTTGTGTGATGAACACGAATATTTGTACCTTAGTCTTAGATTTCCTATGTATTTAAGTATATATCTATCTATATAAATAAATATATCGTTGTCTAGTTACAATAACACAAGCTTTGCTTAATTTGGGACTAGGTCAATTTGTGTGGAATTGTCATTAAAAAAAAACAGCATCATCACCTCCAACTCAAGAAATCCGAAATTATAAGATCCTACGTGAGTGGCTTTCACACGTTTATGTGAACACAATGAAATGTACAGAGCTCTCCGCGAAGAATATTTAACTCTGTTTCGTTAAGAAAACATTTTGTTTGTCTCATTTATCTAATCCAGATTAATCTCCTCCGGAAATTAGTTGATCCCGTAAGATCTTTTGCGGTTCGCGAAACTTGTTTCTTTGTGAGTCACGCTGAGAATAAATGTGCCAGTTACGTTTGCAAGTTTGCTAACTACCTGCCTAAGTTTCGTGTTCATGCATTTTTTAGAGAGATAGTGTAAGCTTTCTAGGAAATTTGGGATGATACCCGAAGGGGTAGGCAGAGGCGTGTAAGTAGTACCCGCACACCCAGTTTACATCGAAGATATATTTAAGGCCGTCGTTATAGATAGCGAGTCCACGGTGTTATGAAATTGAGTGCGCAAAATAGTTATGAACAAGAGACCAGTGAACTAGCTCTCTTCAGTCTGAAATCGTTTGATCTCTCGCTGCTAGTTTAAAACTCTGAGATCAATCTAAGCCCACCAAATTTCAACGCCCTAACTTGCAACCACGAGCAGATTCACACTCAAATAAATAGCCTACTGATAAAAAAAATAAAAAATTATATAGTAGTAGTTATAATAGTATTTTTTTAAATTTTTTTTCATGTCCCACTTGGGTGGCAAACAAGCATGCGGACCGCCTAATGGTAAGCAATTACCGCCGCCTATGGACGCTTGCAATTTCGCTGCTGGTTCCTAGAAGTATAGGGATAACTGCAGTAAATAGACTTAGTAGTATGGGGTACCTACTACTCGTATTTGGTACTATAATAATTAATATCACAATATAACACTTTCGATGGAGTTTCTTTCCACCAAAGCTCCGGCGGTCGAATTAACTCTGCGTTGAAGATTTCAGAAAAGGTGTAAAAACATTCCTCCAGGATCGTCAAGACGCGATTGATACCCTTGGTGTTTTAAGTATCTACGGACAACTGTAACCGCTTACCATCAGACGTACTTGTTCGCCACCTTAGTGGTATAAAAAAGTACGTTCGTTTTACTAGGTCAGTGGATACGATAGATTATGCAACCAGCCAATCATGAAAAAAGCCCAGCAATAAAATAGCCCAGCTTTATTACACTTTCATTGCTGACCTCCTAAAGTCTTCCAGAGTGCATTGGATTACGGACATAAACCAAGTTTTAACTGCTCTTCACTGGTAACTATGTGTTTAAAACTTACAAAGATTTAATAACGTCGTAAATCAACGCATTAAGTTGGAACAAGGAAGTATGTTTAGTTACATCACCAAATCTTCTCTTGTTCGGGCTAAATTGTTATTTATGTTCAAGAAGATTTACAACTAGTAATGCAATATGAATTTTATATTAAATCAGCTTGTGCTGACATAATAATAATAATAACCCTGATCCCGATACCGGTTGGCCCCTATATTTTATATTTTTAAAGGGTAAGGGTCCCCGAAGGGGTAGGCAGGGGTAGGAAGAGGGCGGAAAGTGGGTGTATGAGTACTACCTATACACCTCGACGGAAACCCTCGTGGGAAGGCGTGAGGATATATTATTTCTTTATTACATTTATATTTTATAACCGAACGAATGACTAGGATAGAGAAATACATTCAATAGTCACGCATTGTTACTGCACTAACAAAGTCACTCAGTAGGTACCGACACCGCTGAAACCGCAACCCAACTACAGTCCATATTGGCAGAGGTAGTTTTCAGTAGCGCATTGAAAACTAAACTTGTGTACGTGCTTGAGTAACGGCGATGGACTCGCATCTGGCACGTTGGCACCTTAATATATATCTGGCGGAAAGGGGTGTGTGGGAACTACTCATACACCTCTGCCTACCCCTTCGGGAACCCTTGTGGGAAGGCATGAGGATATATTACTATTTATTATATCTCCATGGATCACTGGATGGTTTTTATTAGATGGATGGCTACTTTTTCTCCCAAACGAAGCTCGGGTTGGCTATAAATACAAGCAACCCTATTTAAATACGTACACACAATAACTAAATTGTAAGTTTGAGGAAGCATGATAAACTAGTGTAATATTCTCAAACAACAGTGTGTTCATTCACAGGAGTGGCTCATTTCGTGTCTAAACGTTGTTAAAATCTAAGCTCGCTTAGTACAGTGGGTGGGCTGTGGACTTAGCTCTGGCCACGTTAACAGCACAGTGAACAACTTGTATGTGTGTGAAAATTGCAGGCTTATAGCTGGCTATAAAATTAATGTATCTTTAAAGGCAGAGTCATTGAAATGTGCATACGTGCATAATGTTAATCCTGACTTAACAAATTGTACAAGGTCATATTTTTTTGAGTATGTTGTAAAATTACAATGGTTCGTCGCTTGCATCACAAAGATTGCAAGTTTAAATCCAGAACGTACCAATGAGTTTTTCTAGGCTTAAGTACAGTGATTAGTCACACCACGAGCTTTACGATGAAGGAATCCATCGAGATGAAACCTGCATACGTTTGAGAAGAAATTCAAAGGCGTATGAATAGTATAGTCGTGCTTGTGTTACGGAGATGGATTCGTCATCTGTCACGTTAGCACCTAAAAAATCTGGCGACAAGTGGGTGTGTGTTAAGTGCCAGCACACCTCTGCCTACCCCTTGGGACCCTTGATGGAAGGCAAGAAGATATTAAATATCTTCTATATAAATATATCAAGTACCTGATCCCGAATATTTATTAACATTTTTTATATATGCTTTTTTTATGTATGTATTTAAGAAGTCTTTTAATTAATTACTGTAACAATGAACATTAATAATTAAATATTTCGCGTATGTACTCGTAAATGGAAGTAACACATTCGTGACGTCACGGAGACATTTGTGAATTGCGGCGAAGGTGTGTCTCGCGAAACCATTATGTAATTGAACGACTTCCGTGCATGCCAGTCCACAAATTGCCACAACACTGCACACATATTTGCATGCACGGGTTTTATTAATGCCAATAAGACTTTAATCCGTTAAAGTGGAATTATTTCCAACTATACTCATGTATTAAGCAAAGCAACTAGCGAGAATGAGGGTGTGATTGTAAAGATACTAGGCCCGTTTTTTAACTTAATGTATTGTAGAGGATGACTGTAGAAAAAATTACAAAGTACATGTTTATACATTTTATCATCACGCCGAGTCCCTAACGGGGTACGCAGAGATTATAGAACCCCAGTTCTCTCTAGACTTACATACCTCCATCGTTTCGTCCACATTCATCAGTTTCTTCATACATCCTTGTCGAAACCGACGACAAAGACAAAGTAGATATTAAAAATCAGATATGCAAAATAGTTTATAAAAAACAGCAGTGTGAATGACACAAAAGAGGTCAGGAAATGTAGACAGACTGATCTACATAGAGGTATCTATGCAGGTTATAATTTTAACTTAACATAAGAAAAAAACATGCGATAAAGATTGGCAGGCCTCCATCATACAATCTTAATTTTACAGGCAACTAACAATTGACACCACTCAGTCATTACGGCTCAACGTAATTTCTCGCATATAATTACAATAGTTGTCCGTTACGTCTTCCAGAGCTAATTAAATTATAAACCACCTATAAACTGCCTCCTGTTTCAGGGACTGAAAGGACACAACTTTGTCTTAGTGATAAAACTTTCCCGCTAAGCCTCAAATTTGCCTTTGTACTCTGTACTTGAGTCCCTGTGTATGTTAAGCAGATTCCCTGAAATTATTAGAGCAACAAAGAGATTAAATATGATACGTTAGAATGCTGGAATATGACGTGGGATGTATTCCATATTGAGAATAATTTTATTATGATCCATGTAAATTAATGAAATATAAATATATATTAAAGGGGGTAGGAAATGGTGTATACATTCCCAATTTGGTGTATATATTTTTATAATGATTTCGGATGTAATGTTTGCAATTTCGATCGCCTGTTCTTACCATACAGTAGGCACGGTCTAACAAAATTTGAATATGTAATATTAATATATATATAATAATATATAATTCAAAAGTACAGTCAAACTCAAGTTCATCTTGCACTATAAAACAAAACTCATACACAAGTATTCCTTTGAAGCATAGCATCGTAGCATTACTATGTTCCATCCCATCGGTAAAAGAACTCTAACACAGCAAACTTCAAAAGACTAAACTGAATATGTGTAAAAACACACATACTCAGTCAATATCAACCGTTCGTCTGCACTATGGTTCCTTGTACTCAAAACACTGGCAAATTAGGATCGTACTGTGAAGTTACGAATATCAAATACGTCAAATGCCTCTATCTGTTGAACGTTATTGCATGTCCGGACATGCTTATGCCCATTTTAATTGTTGATAAAAAAATTAAAGAAATACACAGTACACAGCACTGTATATCCCATCTGAACTGACCCCTAAAAGGTGAAAAAAAAAACCGCTTATTCTTCCGACCAGTGTTGTAAATATAAATAAACGCCATCGAAACATTTCCGCAATGCGGCTATCACGGTTGATAGTTTGATGGCTCTACAAATTGACCAGAATGTACCTGTCAGGAGCACGTTCACACGGCCGCAAGTTCTTGGGAGAAAATGTGTCACTAAAATGTCCGCATTCTATGTCCTGAACTAAAACTCTCTACACTTAAAAGTGGTGGATATTTAGTTTGACACTTCTGCCCTCGCACTACCCTATCGACATTCAAATATTTTCTAGAGCAGTTTATTTTTTACTTGTCTCGCGTAGTGAGTACTAGGAACTTTTACAACTTAGCCATACAATGTTGTGTACAAGAAGGCAAGCTATGGTTAGGTGCTAAGCAGACACAGTTAAGGGCACCCCCTGTGGTGTGCGAACCTTGGCTTATAGTGATACTGGTTCGTGAGCTAGGAAACTAGTTTTTTTTCCGAACATAGCATAGTGGGTATCTCAATTTATCACTCCACGGAGGAAAGATTTTCTGAGAATAAATTCAAAGTCGTATTTGACGTACGGCGTACTTATCTTCTGTCACATTGGCACCTAGTATACAAAATACCTCCGGCGAAATGTGTGTTATATTACACCTCTGCATGCATCTTCGGAGACTCGTGTGGTTAGGGGAGATCCACAAATTACGTGAGGTGTTTAAGGGGGAGGGGGGGTCGAGACAAATCTCATCTAATCTTACGTTGGAGAGAGGGGGGGTCTCGGCAAATATCACACAATTTTTTTTCTTATTGAAACAAAAAAACTATACTATTTTGACCCATTATCCAGATTCTAAAGTCGTCCCGGACAGAAAGTCGCCGTCGGGAATCGTAAGAAACTGTAGATTTCCGAAGAACCCGAAGATTCCCGACGGCGACTTTCTGTCCGGGACGACTTTACATGCTTAAGATTTAAGCATAACTGTAATACAATTAAGATCATTCACTAATTCATTCGAAAGAAAATGATTTCATTCATACTTCGACGTTATACATTACTACTGACTGTCAAACTACCATATTTGTTTTATACCAAATAGTTCAATTTAATCAGAGTTTACGATACAGTGTAGCCCGTCCTTTGTTTTCGCGCCACTGTCAGCCGAACGCGCGGCTCGATGAACGAGAGCGTACGAGCTGAATGGCAGCAACACACGGACAGGTTCCAACCTGTCCGTGTGTATCTGCTATGTGTAGTATATGCTCTCACTAATTTAAAATGAGTTATCAAGATTTTTATAATGCATACTCTACTAAAATCTCACGTGAGATTGGGGGATGGGGGAGGGGGTTGAATAAAATCTCACAACATCTCACCAGGGGGGAGGGAGGGACAGAAAATTCAAAAAAACACCTCACGTAATTTGTGGATCTCCCCTTAACCGTGAAGATAAAACTAAATGAAGCTGGCTGTTTGAACAAACTATGAAACAGTAGCTCCCGTGTTGACTGCAAGAGTTCGTCCACGTATCTACATGCATGCTCAACTTAAAGTTGGGGGCCGCGCGACCAGGCTTCGGCCCATACGACCCATAAACTTTGCTCCTTGTTTATGGTAAAGATGCTTTACTTGAAACTTTATGGGGGCACACGTATTACTGCGTTCTATGTCGAGACTCACGATAACCAAAGTTACTTAAATGTATATTTTTTGTGTCTTCGCTCACTGCACGTGTTTCCGAAGACTTATCTATTGGGAAACTCGTGAGGTGGGCGAAGATACAAAGAAAATATATTAGATTTAACAGCACAATTTTTTTCACTTGAAATATATTTAGGTGCCCGCGTCACGCATAACGAGTTTGTTGTCGCATATAGTAATGGGTATAAATAAAATATGATATCCTCACGCCTTCCCATAAGTGTCACACACACACTTTACGCCAGCGATATATTTTAGGTGTCAACGTGACAGATGGCGAGTTTTTCAAGTATGACTATACATACGCCTTAGAATTGCTTCTCAGACGAATGCAGGCTTCCTCCCGATGTTTTTCTTCACCGTAAACTTCGTGGTGTGACTAATCACTGTATTTAAGTTCAGAAAACATCATTGGTACAATCGGGATTCGAACTTGCGATCCTTGTGTCGCCGGCAACTACTCGAACCACTTGGCCACCACCGGCTTATATAAATGAATAAACAAAGGTATAATCCAAATATAAAAGTAATTGGCGATATAATAAGTATGAGCAAAAACACTGTTTACTTAATTGCATTGCATGACCACACGTCAACTGCAATGGACATAACAGAACGAGAGCATAACACACTTCAGTTTTAATTAAACCTATAATGCAGTAAAGTATCATACTATATACTCCCGTACCCACGGGAGAATGTGGTCAGTAATTAATCAGACCTGCAGCCCAGTGGGACTAGAGCCTGCACTGGCAACGTAGAACGAAATTCCGAGAAATTTTATAAACCCACCTCTTTTCAAATCCGCAACTTCATATTTGTACCGAATTTCACAATGTTTATACCAGGAACACAATTATCTTTATTTGAAATTCGAACTAAGTATAGAGCTTTCTATATGACACTTTTGGTAATTGGAAGCATCATATTCGTGTTGCCTTTTTATTAGTATAAAAAACTATCACATTTTCCTTCCTTACATAATTACCAACCAGAGAGAACTGAAGCACAGTACCAAAGAATTACGTAACAACGGTTCACCTAAGTGATATCTCGTAGGTAGATTTTTCTTGTACACAAGAATGTTTACTGCTGCTGGGCTGAACTGAACTTGTGAGCTGGGTCCAGCTCACAAGTTTTGATCACAATGAAATGTTTAATATAGAAATACACCGACGATGAACGATAAAAATGTACTCGATATAAACTTTCAAATAATTATTGCATACCTCAGATTCCCAGAACAGATTCTATGTAGATTCCCGAAATCTCTTAAAACCCTTAGTCTGCTCAAACAATTCTATCTATAGCAATCCATCATAAATGAGAATATTTGATAAATGTGCATGATGCGGAAGAGTCTAGAGAGAGCTACGATATTCTCTCTACTTCAAAAGGGACATTTACGTTAGGTAATGAAAAAAACAAAAATGCTAACCAACAGATACTTCTTCTATACATTTTACGGAAGAAAAATTTTCGTTTGAATAATGAGGCCCCGAATATTAAATAATGTATGCACCTGACGGCTTCATCAAACCTATTCTTACTGCCACAGAATATATATAATATATACATATATAGTAGAAGTCCGAATATCTTCCCTTAGGTGTAAAAAAAAACTAGACTCGATCTGAACACACATTTTTTTTACCAAATCGGTCCAGCCGTTTGGGGTGAGCTCAGTCACATACACGCGTAGGTAATAGTTATGTATATATTTACTGCCTATAAAGATGGCAGACAAGGCCCCCCTCATAATAGATATCCTTGTCGGTATCGTCAAATATTTAATCTGTAAGTAGTTGTTTGTAAATACAGTTAATTGTTGTTATTGTAAATAATGAAAACAAAAAAAAACTATAAGACTGACGTAGTCAATCAATGGTATCGTCATTTTTGCGTTGGTGAAAAGTCTTGAATAAATTAAACTCTGGAACGCGGTGAAAGCCTTTTCGACAGCGAATATCCCGCGGGTATTTTGTGCGCTCACATCAAGAAACTCCAACTTGGACTTAAGCCAACTTCTCAAACTTACCTCCTTTAAGTAGTCATGTAGTCCCTTGACAGAGAAATGAGGTCCAACAAATTCCACGCCACTTAACACATTACCACTAGTGCCTAATAAGGACACCTTAAACAAAGTGTACTGACCATAAGCAGAGGCTGTGCTTTATCTATCAACTACTGGCAAGTATACTTATATAGATGTTGATATATATTACATCTAGGCAAAAAAAAAACATAATACGAATAAAAATAGTTCTCGGTCGGAGTCAAACCAGGGCAGAACCACTACCATCGTACCAAACTGCCAGTTGTCAGGTAAATGACCCTCACCTTTGTTTTCTTGAATCTTATATATCTTCACAACTTCCAATTTAGGTGCCTTACTAAACTTACCAAAGAGGTAGAGATCCTTTTCGCCGGAGCTATGTTAAACAAAACAATATGATATGGTGTAATATAAGATGAACATATAAAACACTATAAGATGAAGGCAGGTCTATCGCCATTTAGATACAACTGCTCATCTCTACACGTCTTTTTCATCACATGGGATGTGCCCCCCGGAGAATCATTCAAGATGTATTTGTAGTTGTCAAATGTAAAAACATTTTCGATCCCACTTTAAACTCCGTTTATTATAGTTCAATGGAAATAAACGCATTCCAACAAGCAGCCTTCAAATTTATTTATACACATTATATAATATCCTCATGTCTTCTCACAAGAGTCCCCGAAGGGGTAAGCAGAGGTAGCTTACATTATAAAGAGAAATAAGTCAGTCAGCAGTCTCTCGATATATGCCATCTCATGGCATGTATATTAACAAGATTAACCCGACCACTGAGGCACGTTATTGAGTGCTTCATCACCATTTATTTTGTCCACTGTTCTCTCTATTAGATTTGAAAGATGGTTATCATATAGCTCATTCTGATTTTAATAAAAACAAGCAATAATTGCTTATTAAGCTCTCCCAATAATCTTATAATACGGTCATGAATGTTGAACATTAGAGCCGTGGTGGCCGAGTGGTTCGAGCAGTTGCCTGCGACGCAAAGGTCGCAAGTTCGAATCCCGACTGTACCAATGAGTTTTTCTAAACTTAAGTACAGTGATTAGTCACACCACGAACTTTGCGGTGAAGGAAAACATCGTGAGGAAACCTGCATACGTCTGAGAAGAAATTCCAAAGGCGTATGTATAGTCGTGCTTGAGTAACGGCGATGGACTCGCCATCTGTCACGTTGGCACCTAATATACCTCTGGCGGAAAGTGGGTGTGTGGGTATTACCTATAAACCTCTGCCTGCCCCTTCGGGGACCCTTGTGGGAAGGCGTGAGGATATATTATTTATTATATTATTTATTATGTTGAACAAATTATTATGTTTGATTAAAAGATTTCGTTTAAATCTGACCAATTAACCAAATGAGCGCAGAAAGCTTTTTAATTCACGCTTTTACTGGCTACAATAAAGTTGAGCAAAATGAAGAAAAAAGCTTCCGGATGAAAACAATTAATACAATGAAATTAAACTGAGCGACCATTGCGATGATGAACAAATGAAAACTTTGATGTTGCTTCCGTTTTTTGTTCATAATACAAATTATATTCATACTTTAACGGTAGCTAAGGAGGTACTAAGAAGCAGTGCTACTTTACAGTGACATACCGACAGACAGACAGATCTAGCTGGTAACTTTTTATTATACCTCTTAAGTGGCAAAGAATCGGCCCGCCTAATGGTACGCTGTTACAGCTGGCCCTGCAGGTACCCCTCCACACCCTTCTTGAAGAACTCCTCTGGGAAAAACGTCAACTGGAAACTCATTCCATAGTCATAAGCGTTTGAGAAAAGAAACTCCTTTGAAACCGCGAAGTCGAGACTCAAATTTGTCTACAAATCGTATGACCGTTCTTATAGATCAAAGCTCTAGACTGTAGGTCATCAAAATCTGTTAAGTTGTATGTAAAAAGTAAGAAACAGACTCTGCTTTGCTGCTATTATAATGGCATGGATATATTCAGTTAATCAGCTTTCCTATCTACCATGCCAATGTTTCCAGTTTTCTGGCACGTTACAGCGGGGTACACAGGTTTAGGTACAAATAGCTTTACTTCGGTTTCTGGTAAATATTGTTAATTGTTAGATATTCATTTCATTATTTACATTTTAAAAAAGAAGTGTGAAAGAGGGCGTGATTGTAAATATGAAGAAAGGCATGTTACGTTGGTTTGGACACATAGAAAGGATGAGTGAAGAAATATTGACGAAACAGATATACAAAGCAAAAGTGTGTGCAAGAAGAGGCAGAGGAAGGCCACGTTCCAACTACCTGGATCAAATCGATCGGACTCTCAAGGAAGGGAACGTTAAGAGTACTCGAAACCGACGAGCATGTATGAAGAGACTGATGAATGTGGACGAAGCGAAAGAGGTATGTAAGTCTAGAGAGAACTGGCGCTCTCTGCCTACCCCGTTAGGGACTTGGCGTGATGATATGTATGTATGTATGTATTTACATTTTAGTTGGGACCGTCCTACTTTTTACAATGCCTGTTAACCATAGTTAAACTATCAAGTGACCCCGTTTATAGCCTATATAAATGTAATATTTAAACTGTATCAAACAAACTGACAGTTCACACCTTATTAATAACCGTGAAGGTAATTGTTCACACACGCTCTAAATATTGCCTATTATAGCCCGAATTTTTACAACCGATTAGATGTCGCGCCTTTATAAACCTTACAAATCGATTTGCATCTTGAATGGGCTTAGCCTCGCAAGTATGGGATAATAAATAAAAAAGAGGATGCGGTAAACAAATATCTTTTATGTAAGGAGGAAACTAGTAATAAATCACTGCCAAATGCCTACGTTCATTGATTATGATATAAGGTTTAATTTATATATTTCTCATAAGTGACTCACTAAGTCTGAAGAGACTGCTACACTATGTCTGTTCTACCTGTAATATACGGTAAAGTACATACATACGTATCATCACGCCGAGTCCCTAACGGGGTAGGCAGATATAATAGAGTAAGAAAAGTGTTGTCACAAAATGTTCAATGATGCCCACGGGCTTTTACCACCGCTCTCCCTATCTAAGGAAAAGAGTTTCTTTCCGCGTACGCTAAGGCTTTGGAATAAGCTCCCCGTTGAGATTTTCCCTACAGAGTACAGCATGGATCTTTCAAAAGGTTTGAAAAGATACCTGCAGAGTCCTCGGGGCTGTATACCAACAGGCGGACCATACTCTTGTTTGCGCCTCAAGCCATCCCGTAGGCCGAGGCGTTGGCAGAGGTGAGAGTTTCGATATATGTAAAGAATATAATTGTCATACTATTGGAGTGGAATTCCTACCCCGTAAAAGACTTAAAGAAAGAGTAGAAAAGAGTAAAAATATATGGCAGATTCTTTTATTATCCTTTCCTCCGAATTAATACGTCATATGTCAAATATTCGACAGCGCGAAGCTAGTCGCTAGATTTAAACATTAAACATGCTTTAATCTACCAAACACTCAGTTTCAAGTAAACAACGAACCAAAACAATGATCGCAATTCAACAGTTGCATAATAAGACTAGGAAATTATGCCTTCCTTAAGAATACGTAAATCTGACTACGCGACGGTCCCTTGTTTTGAATAGGCCCACCGATTTGTCACAACAAATTATTCAGACGTCTTGTCGCCTTGAAAAGGGTGTCTCTTTTTATTTCTTCAATGCTATATAATTTCGCTATGCCACTGACAATGGTGGTGAAATTGACCCTATTAAGCTTGGCTTATTTATGTCAGGCGTTTGTTATGAATTGTAATACTTTTTTATTAATTTTCGTAGGCTTTGTTTGCGACGCTTGCCGTTTGAGTACGGTTGAGCCGCTGATGTTTTGGTAACAAATTGTTACTTGAGTGTTTATTAAATTTTTACTTGAAATATCACTCTTGTCGCGATTTGAAATTGTAAATTCGTTGCAATATATTTATGGAAGTGGTGGTGGAAGCGTGATTGTTGTTGCAATTTTGGCCAGTAAGGACTATAATTTCACACGTGCTTCAAGGCAACGCGTTGCGTTAGAGACCACCGTGCTAAGTGCCACGATTAACTCAAGTGTGTAGGTTTTTTTTTTACCACAAGTGTGGCAAACAACATGCGGTCTGCCTGATGGCAAGCGGTTACCGCCGCCTATGGACGCTTGCAACACCAGGGGTATCACTCGCGCGTTGCCGACCCTGTAGGAATCTTTTCACACCCTTCTTGAAGAACTCATGTATGTACTCTCCAAGGAAAAACTCAACGGGGAGCTCATTCCACAGCCTGAGCATTCGCGGAAGAAAACTCCTTTGGAAGCGCACAGTGCGAGACCTTTGTGGTTCCAAGGTGTGGGGATGAATTCCCCGTTGATGGCGAGAGGTGCGGTGGTAGAAGGTGGAAGTGGGCATCATGTCGAACAATTCTGCAGAACACTCCCCGTTATACAAGCGGTAGAACACACACAGGGAGGCAAAGTCTCTCCTCAGACTTAGTGATTCCAAGCCGCTTGTGAGCATGGGATCATCGACAATTCTAGCGGCGCGTTTCTGAACCGCGTCAAAAGGCCCTAGGATACCAGCCAGGGGCTCCAGCCCACAGGTGGCAAAAGTACTCCATATGTGGCCGAACTTCCGAAAGGCATTTAACGTTGGTTTGGATATTAAAAAAGAAACAGAAAGGAACGAAACTGATATACACAGCGAAAGTGTGTGCAAAAAGAGACAGAGAAGACCACGTTCCGAATACCTGGATCAAATCGATCGGACGCTCAAGGACGCATATATATATATATATGTATATGCTTGGTATATGCTTATATATATATATATATATATAAGCATATACCATACACTCCATAAATACTTTATATAGGGTTTTATTCAGGATAAAATTAAGCACAACTAACTGTACAGCAGAAAATATTGTAACATACTTACAGAATTCTAACGTGTATTTACAAGGTATAATAAATCACAATCTTTCAACTCGTATAAATGTATTCAACCAACGTGAGCTAGACTTACAAGATTTCACAGCTGAGCAACCACAGGCCCTGCCTTATGGAAAGTCCTATTCGACGCTTCCTGAGGAAATTGCGAACATATGTGTATGTGCTTTAAAAGATCCGACGATATTCTAAAAGACTGTATTTGAAGCGTGAGTAAAAGGTTCATAACACAATATTTCACACATGGCGAAGCATACGTACATACTGTACATAGGTTCGGATTGGGCATATTTTTTGCTTAATCTGCTCATAATATTATCGAGAGCCGTTGTGGCTGAGTGGTGCAAGTAGTTGCCTACAGTACAAAGTTTGAAAGTGAATTCCACAAATTATTTTAACAGACATATTTCGTAGACCAGATTATAAACAAAATACGCGAATAATTATACTCATAGTATATGTACTTCAACAGTAAGAAAATAAGTAGGCGTAGATAGTAAGTATGTTGGTATCTCTATTCTTAAGTTAATATAAGAACTAAATATACAACTAAATACATTTTACAACTTTTAGCTGATATGTATTATCATCACGCTTTTCCTCAAGGTCTCTAAAGATTACCTCTTCAAAAGCGCGAATATAGAACACTCTCTTTATGATGGAGATATTTTTAGGTGCTAACGTATCGGACAGCGATATTTCTTAAACTAAACTCTAAACACTGAATGAGATGAGTAAAGAAAGATTGACGAAACAGATATACAAAGCAAAAGTGTGTGCAAGAAGAGGCAGAGGAAGGCCACGTTCCAACTACCCCAAGGACGGGAACGTTAAGAGTACTCGAAACCGACGAGCATGTATGAAGAGACTGATGAATGTGGACGAAGCGAAAGAGGTATTAAGTCTAGAGAGAACTGGCGCTCTATACTCTCTGCCTACCCCGTTAGGGACTTGGCGTGATGATATGTATGTATGTATGTATGTAACTCTAAACACTTACTATAAATACATTTTAAATATCTTTTTAAAGTTATACAGGTTTCCCTGTTTCCTTCACTGTAAAGCTTGTGGTGTGATAAATCACTGTACTTAAGTTCAGGATAAACTCATTGATACACGGTCGTGGTAACTTGCAATGTAAATTTTGAAGGCGATTACTCAATCCATTCGGCCGTGATAAATCTAAAAAACAGACATACTGTTACTCATTTCAAGGACCAAAGCTTAACCCTAGCATTTTACTCAAATCAACATTTAACTTGAGAGTTACGTCGTCATAAGCCAATGTTAACACTTCGTTCGCTCGCGTAATCCCCGAGCAAAAACTTGGTACGCCCGCCCGGCGACATAGACAAATCGTTTTCTATATTTACCACGCGTTGGCAATACCTATGTGCTCACTATTTTCCTATACTGTTTGTGTTGGATTATGGGGCATACTAGATAGGAACACAAAATAGAAAGGACGTGACAATATCACACGTATTGTACAGATCAATTTCGTCGGATGAAACATACGGAGATTTATTCACGTGCGTCTATTGTTAGCAGTAGAATATTTTATCCAATTGGTTGTTTTTATTTAAAACACTGCCTTTTGGCATATATGTACCTAATAAAAAATATTTGGTGATAGTTAATGAAGTTACCGCATTCAAACGTACATTTTTGTTAAGCTACACACTAAGATTCCAATAAATCATAATTATTATCCTTTATATCTTCCAACATAGATAACCAACTTCTACGGTACTGACGCCGACTCTCAGACACAATTTTACATACCACTTTATATTTTTCTACCTACCTAGGGTTAGGGTTTTAATTCATTGATATTATCTTTTACTTAACACCTATCCAAGGATCACCAAAGAGTATGCAAAAGTGTTAACCCTGTTTTCTGTGGAGATGTGTTTAGTTGCCAACGTGACCAGGTGCCTAGTCTGTCCCCGTCACTCAAACACAATATATGCAATTTTCTTTCGATACTTTTTTCGTACACTGAGCTTAAGATTAGGAACGGTTGAAAATCTTGTCTTTTCCAGTGACTACTTAAACCCTTGGCTACCTCTATGCTCTCGATGATAGCGGCAATTGCACGCCGCCAAAAACCTCACATAACTTACTCTGAATCCGAAATAAATATAAAAAAATTGCTACAACAAAAACAATGTTTACAAAACTCCGATATTGGAGAGGTTCCAATATAATTTAGTTTGCGATGCATGCATCTTGCAAGTTTGCTGCATATGCACACTCATGCGAGAGAACCAGCGAAGAAATCCGTACACCACTCGCAACAGTCGCAACTAACTTAGTTTGCAGATGTTCGGTAACTTGCTTTAACATCTGTAACGAGCAAATGGTTCTCGTTACTATCGAAATAGATGCAGATATTAGATATCAAAATATAATTTATTTATTAAATAAGTAATGCCCAATGTATACATCATTATGTTGTGACCTGTAGCATTAATATACGCTTCTTCCTCTTTTTCGACTGCCACGTTGGCACCTAAATATATTTCCTACGAAAATATGTTGTTGTTACACCACTGCATACCGCTTCGTGGACTCTGGTGGGAAGCGAGAGTATACGCATTATTACGACATAGAGATTTTTTTTCTAAGGTCACACAAAGATCCTTTGTAACAAAAGTTTGTACGGTTATCATTAGAATAGACAGCAGTAGAATGTTAGTGCTGCCGGTAGATTCTGCACGAAATATATACCACTAGTATTTTTGTTTGTTTAGGAAGATGTTAGTAACATAATCACGTCAGTACGGCTGGATAGAATTTGCTAAAATTGGCACAGAAATAGATTGTGACCTGTATTCATATATACGAGTATATAGCAAAGAATATGTTTTATTCCAGTAATAATACAGCCAATTAAATCATCTAGTACAAAAATATACGTGCGTAGGACACTGTTATTCAGACATATAAATCACGACTAAAGCTGTCCTAAGTGAGGTTTAAGCTGTCATTTAAAATATTCTGGTAAAATTTCACAAACTTCAACCAACATAGGTATCTAAAATATCATTATTTATTCATGGCTCCCAAATACCTCATTTGGTTATTTGAATGAGTGACTGAAAGGATTTTTGTGTAAACTATTGCTTGAGGGAGCAATGGATCTTGTTCGTTTTAAGAAAATATAATGTAATAATATTCTTTCACTTCATAAAATAAAATTTCTAGGGAAGCTTTTACAGATAGAACAAGACAGATCTAAAAGACTTATATATTACAAATAGCGTAGTGCCAACGAGATGATAGGCGACATTTGTATTTAAAATTATAAAATAATATGCTCCTAATATTATTCACACTGAGCATCAGCATTGCTATCCAACATGTCTATGCTGCTAGTCTTCATGCCACGTTGCTGCGGAATACAAATTTCAGCGAAAAAAAATTATCTAGATGGAAATTATATTTCGATATATCTAATATATCAAGACCCGTGGTGGCCGAGTGGTACGGGTAGTGGCAGTCAATGCAAGATTGTAAAATTCGAATTCCGAATGCGGCAATAAATTTATCCTGAACCTTTAAGTACGGTGATTAATTACATACAAGCTTTACGGAGAATAAAAACAACAGCATACGTTTGGGAAACACTTGAATACGTATGTAAATAGTCGTGCTTTAGAAAAAGACTCAACATCTATAATGTTTGTCAATATATTAACGGGAACGTTTACAGCCACTGGTTAGTATATCTGTTACTACTACTTTTATATGTTTCTACCCCAAACATTATTATTACTTTCAGACACAATTTAAGAAATGCGCAGTAACTCAACATCACAGTATCATATCTTTAGACTAACTACCAATTTATGGTTCGCAAAGCCGACCTATCTGACGGACCTTACTATAAATTCTACGTAAGGAAGCAACACTTAGAAATAATTTAGCAGCGTTAATGTTCCTACTTTATGTTTCAATTTTCTAAATATTTATATTAACTTCTGCTAGATGTCAAACTTGAAAGTATGCTAGAGTGTTGACTGGAACTACCCATAGTTTTATAGACTTTGGTAATAACCTGATGACATTTGAATAAGATTTAAATCCGGCGATAAAAACAAAGTCATGCTTGAGTAAAAGCGATGGAATAGCCATCTGTCACATTGGCACCTAAAATATATGTCTGGCGAAAAAGAGTGTATGGGTATTACTTATACACCTCTGCCTACCCCTTTCATCTTCACGTCTTCCCACAAGGGTGGTGTGGGAAGACGTGAAGATATATTATTAATATTTAAATCCGGCTCGAAGGACCATGAACAAAAACCACCAAGATGTGAAATATTATTTGATATTAAGTTTACACATAACTTAAACTGTTTGACTGTTCCAGCGTAGCAAAACACTCAAGGAGACGAACAAACAGTGTCATATTTACTAACCTTAGTTTCACAACAAATTTGAATAGTCAGTAAGACACTAAAGCTTTTGAAAATTAATTAATGAATACCACTCGAAGCGACCTACTTAAATATTTCTTAACATTCGTCTTAGACCAAATAATGCAATAATAATAATTATAAAATCAGTTTTACTCACGTTATAGTAAGGAAAAGTTCCCCATATGGGACCAATCCATTTAATTATCCGGATGAGGCGACGAGAGCTTATTGAAAATTACACATGCGTGACAGTGCCGAGCGGGAATGGAGCCTTAAATTCTGATTAGACTAGATTGCGTCGCTAATAAAAAAATATACATAGTTATACATAGTGTGGGTACTACCTATACACCTCTGCTTACCCCTTCGGGCACCCTTGTAGGAAGGCGTGAGGATATATATACAATAAAATTTATTTTCACGCCTCACCTCACGTTGGCAGAGGTGTATAGGAAATACCCACATACCCACTTTCCGCCAGAGGTATATTAGGTAGGTGCCAACGTGACAGATGGCGAGTCAATATATACACATATATACAATATTATTTAAAGGAACGACTCAAATGCGGCACAGGAGATGCTAATTCGAAAAAAATATCATGACTCATCCATGAATGCTAGGGAAACGATAGCTTTGCTGTAGATAACGCCAATAATTGTTTTCAATTATTAAAATGGTGACTATATATAATTCAACTCTGCGTATCCAAGTTTAATAATAACACCTGACGAAGCGAGTATGCACACTCCGTATAAATTAGGGAAATGCAACAGCTGCGGCACCGTCGCGCAGACAAGTGTTATCGCGGAAATTGCAGCTCGTTCGCTATACTACTACCATTAGTAGAGATTTGTTAGAAGCACCAGCGCCTTTAGTTACATAATGGGAAGGTCCAACTTCCTACATCAATTCGTACAAATTATCGTAACGTTAAGAGTACTCGAAACTGAAAATGAAGCAACTGACTGAAGTCTAGAGTCAATGGCCTAGACTGACGCTCCAAGGCGTATGCGCAGTAGAGTTTTAAGAGAGGTAGGGCATAACGGGTTTCCCGTTCGAATTTGGAGCTGCCCGACTGGGGCAGGACCTCCACCTTATCGAAGTCCGTAGCCAAATAACTCATTTTTTTGTGTTGTGTTCGTAGGAACACAAGCGGTGCGGTGAATAAGGTTTCCAGAAATGAGCTCCTTGGGGAGGGGGGAGGATTGTTACATTGTGTTGGAAGTAGAGGGATTAAACCCATTATGCTGCCAACACACTGTAACTCTCCGAACACAGAGTGGCAACGCGCAAGTGATACTTCGGTATCGTGAGCGTAAATAGGTTACGGTAACCGATTCCCATCAGGTGGGCCGTATGCTTGTTTGCCACTCTTGTTGTATAAAAAAAAATAAAGAGGAAGCCGCCGCTATGACACGCGTTACCACAAGGGATACCGAATGGGTAGGCAGAGGTGTATGCCAACGTCATAGATGTAATTTCTCAACCTCTAAACATATGTACGACATTTAATGTGTTTACAAACCTTAGCTGGTTTTTCCAGCTAACTTACACCACGAGCTAATCACCGAACTTAATTTTAGAAAAACTCATTGATACAGTCTGGATTCAAACTTGCAAGTTTTGTGTTGCAGGAGTCTCGAACCATTTGTCCACCACAGCTTTCTAGAGCTAAAATAGTTACATTTTAGGAGTATTTATTGTCATTTATCTTCCCGACCCTCCGCGGTCAACTCTCATCCGGTCGCGGTCTTTCCCTTTAATTAAAGCCGCGAATAACCTTCCGCTATCGAATATCAAAGATATACATATCACCCTAGAACTGTTTTGAAATATAATAAGCCTTACCAATTTGTTAAAAATATGTTGTAAAGCAACCATTCCAATTACATTGGAATTTAAAACAGTGGAATCGAATAATTTAATAGTTTGCTACTGAGAAATGTGTACTCCAAATTTGTTCATAATGTCGTTCGACAAGAAGTACTAGTTGTGCTCCGTTGTTTCACCTGCGTAAAATTTTGATTTAAAGTTGTTACTAACCATCTACTTTTAGGTGCCGCCGTCACAGATAGTAAGTCCAAATCTCAAACACATCTGTACGAGTCCATATGGCTTTGAATTTCTTCTCAAACGTGTGCAGGTCCTCCTGATGTTTTTCTTCACCGTAAAGTTCGTGGTGTCAGTTCAGAAAGTCTTCGGTACAGTTGGGATTTGAACTATAGGCCACCGTGGCTTTGATTTCATTGGTAGATTTTAAAACAAATACATAATACAAAAATGTGTATTTCCTTAAGATGGGTACACCATTTTGATGAGTTGAAGTTTCCTAGTAAGTATGAAAAAACTTGTATCATGAAACATCGCTTAGCGTACTTCCAGTATGTACGTATATACGCTTCGTAAATTGTTTCAAGTTCAGTAAAGGTCTTCATAGATTAGCAATTAATATATATATATATATATATATATATATATATATATATATATATATCTAGTCGTAGATATTTGAATTTACATAAACAATTAAAAATGTATGCCTGCAACGTTTAATAAATTCAAAAATGTGCTTAAAACAGCAAAGTAAATATAATTTCAGCGCAATGTGGGTGTTTTTACACCTCTTCTTCTTCGTCTTCCCGCTAGACAGCCTATCTGGGATGACGGCCTGTTTTCTTCCTCTTTCATCAGTGTTTTCATTTTGTGGACCCTCGACGTTTATCCTTGAGTGCTCGATTGATGTGGTGTTGGTAGTTGGAATTGGGTCTTGTTTTGCTTCTTTTTTAGAGACACTGTCGTATTGTACCTGCCTGTACCCCATTTATCAACCCTTCTATACTCATACATATTTATATACCTATTTCCGAACTACCGAGACAAGTATATATATATATATATACTTGAGTACCATAAGTACTTATTGACAAACGTTACTCTAAGTCTGAAGAGCTAACCTTATGTACGTACGTGTTATTGTAAGAACAACTAACTAGAGAACACAAACCAAACGCTATTTTCATTCAAATGTTTCATTTGTTTAATAACTTCACTATTTGTGTTTTGTTTAACTGAACGCACGATCATAAATTACTTCTTGGATTTTTGCTCAGCTTTGTTGATCAAGTTGGTGAATTTTCATTTAGAGTCCCTGTAAGTTTAATGTATTAATATTATTATACCTGGAAATGTGAAAGTCTGTGTGTTAATATCTTTTGTACTCCTTCATGCTGAAACGGCTGGGAAATCATTTGGAAATCATTAACATGAATGCTTCCAAAACATAACTACGTAACTTTCACTCATTTCGGCATTTTGAAATGCAATGACTATCTAAAACTAATACTGAGGTAGTCTACGTTTAACGTAGTCCAATACTATTTAATATTTATTCATAGAAATATAAAAAAGGAGAAGTCCTATATGGAAAACCATACTGCCCATGAGTTATATTTACAATGGAAGATCTCAGCACCAGAGCAAAGATGACACAGTTGTACAAGTTGCATTTAGTACCACTCAGGGAGTGACATTTAATCACTAAGACAATTGATAAGACAGCTTAGTGTAATGATGAAGGAAACAGATTACATTACATTACAAAACAAATTAGGGTTTGATAACACAAAGAATTCTCCGCGCTGTCATTAAAGTTTAGTCTTACCAAAATGGAATGTATAGGTAAATCGACCAAGAAAATGTCAAGCATTAAACTTAGCAAAATATAAAATATTAATTTCACTCCATCCCTCATCCCCTCATTTATTATTCAAACGGCTTTCAAAGGGATCACCTACCTTCGATAAATTATAAAATCTAGCTCAAGCGTTTTATGTTGATGAAATGCAAATCACTCGGCTGACACTTAACAAACTCAGGTTTTAAGAAAATACAAGGTAATTTATTCATTGGTATTGTTTAATAGATGGGACGATATAAGACCTACGTGACGGCGGTTTGTTGAAGCAGTATCGCCACGCCTTAAGAGATGCAAGGCACGGAACACACCTCGGTGATCGTTGGGACATACCTTTGACCAAACCATCGAAGCCAACGTAGACGTTAGCACGTAACTTGGGCCCTGCGCGATAGAAAAGGATGTAAAGTAAGGATAGTTCTCACGTGGCATTCAAATTGCGTTACGGCATAGGTGTGATTAAAGATGTAATAATATATAATGTATCCTTACGCCTACCCACAAGGGTCCCGGAAGGGGTATGCAGAGGTGTATAGGTGTATAGGTAGTACCCACACACCCACTTTCCGCCAGCGAAATAATTTTCGTGACCGATTACCAAAAACAGTACAAACTACTGACTCACTGCGAATATTGGGAATAAATTATCGGTAAATATCGTGTATTAATACACGTCTGAAACTCAATCGTGTTTTTAATTGAGTTTCAACAACAATTAACCGGATATAAAGCGCCGGTATAATGAGTTAACAAACGCAGTCGTTGTGTATAAAATGGATTGGAAGTCGCGTTTTAATAAAATTTATATCATATTGACATGAAACAAAGGTAATAACAAGAATTTTATTTTTGAAGTTTTAATTAAATTGTGAGCCGTGGTGGCCGAGTGGTTCGAGCAGTTGCCTGCGACGCAAAGGTCGCAAGTTCGAATCCCGACTGTACCAATGAGTTTTTCTAAACTTAAGTACAGTGATTAGTCACACCACGAGCTTTACGGTGAAGGAAAACATCGAGGAAACCTGCATACGTCTGAGAAGAAATTCAAAGGCGTATGTATAGTCGTGCTTTAGTAACGGCGATGGACTCGCCATCTGTCACGTTGGCACCTAATATACCTCTGGCGGAAAGTGGGTGTGTGGGTATTACCTATACACCTCTGCCTACCCCTTCGGGGACCCTTGTGGGAAGGCGTGAGGATATATACATTGTGTTTTCGACTACTATTTGTATTCGCTGTTAAGTTTATGCATCAAGAGTCTTTGTATTTGTTTTAAATCAATTCATAAATCGTATATTCAACATAACTCAAGGAACACTTATTGAATCTAACGTATCTTATATATTAAATACAAAATGACCGTCACCACCGGTACAAGAAAAAAACAAGAGAAGAAAAGCGAAATTAACTAGCCGGCTTTCTTTTTAACATAATATCCTATACATTTTACGTAGATTTTTTTAAGTTATTCATACATATCATTACGGCGAATCCCTAACGGGGTAGGCAGAGAGTATGGAGCGTCAGTTCTCTCTAGACTTACCGCTTTCGCTTCGTCCAGATTCATGAGTCTCTTCATACATGCTCGTCATATTATTATAACGCTATGCTTCAGACATGCACTATCTCTAGTTCAACATTACAAGAAGGCCACCCTTAAAGCTGTTATGCAATGTAATTCTAACATCCCATAACTCCAAACGTGGAACAGAAACGCTAACGTTTGTTGGTTTGAGTTCAAATAGAGCATTTCGGCAAAAACTTGTAAAGTATTCAGAGTAAGACGCTGACAAATTACTCCATGTTTTACCGACGGGCACGCGATTTATTACCGCACCCACATAAGAATATTCCCATAAATTGTACACATGCGAGCCTTCGACGGCTCTAGAAAGAAATATTGATGACACAGGTTGAAAGACTGTGACCTATTCACTTGAATAATGTGTTCAAATATTTTTGTTTGCGCTACGCTGCTTTTATTTGAGTATTTGTATTACTTCAAATCACGATTGTAACAGTATAACTGCGTAACAGTTTAGATAAAAAAGATTGTGTTATTACACCTCTGCCTACCCTGTTGGATTAAAAATGATAAAGTACTGTATAAGTTAATAAGTAGCCGTGGTGGCCGAGTGGTTCGAGCAGTTGCCTGCGACTCAAAGGTAGCAAGTTCGAATCCCGACTGTACCAATGAGTTTTTCTGAACTTAAGTACAGTGATTAGTCACACCACGAGCTTTACGGTGAAGGAAAACATCGAGAGAAAACCTACATACGTCTCGTGCTTGAGTAATGGCGATGGACTCGAAATCTGTCACGTTGGCACCTAATATACCTCTGGCGGAAAGTGGGTGTGTGGGTATTACCTATACACCTCTGCCTACCCCTTACCCCGGGGACCCTTATGGGAAGGCGTGAGGATATTTATTTATTTATATTAATTATAAGTTAATTAATTATACCTTACGCTTTCCGAGCAGAAAGTCACTGGACAAACAATAAGTGCTAATATAATAAATGGCGAGAAGACATGGACTCAGGCTCAAAAATAATAAAATTCCGCAAAACAAACCAGGGAAACGCAATTACTCTACAGTTGTAGTTTTAACTCCCCGAGTGGCACTCGTAGGAAATCTCATCATCCCGTTGATTTAAATCCCCGAGTCTCTCATATAATGTCGGTGGAACAGTGGTCGCAGTTTAATTTATATTTATAAATATTCCAAGAATTGTATCACGGAGTAAATATGTTAGTATTAGATACTCCACCTTCACATCTGAGAACAAAGGTCCCTGAAGGAAAAGGTAAAGCGTAAAATATAGCCATATTAAATTAGATATGTATATGCTATGTAGGGGCCAATGCAATTATCAATTCGGTTGCTGCCTCTTACACACGACATTAATAATCCAAACATTTCCATATAACATTTCCACTAAGGACCGGCACTCTTTAGTTAGGACCGTGATAGTATGCAAAGGATATTTTTTTCTTTATACCGTAATGATAGCAAATAAGCAGATGGTTCGCCTGATGATAAGCGGTAAGCGCCGCGTATAGACGCTTACAATACTAGTTTCAAAATAAAAAGTATCGCCCGCACGCTGCCAGCCCTACAGGAATTAATACTTCTTGAAGAACTCCACGATGTACTCGCATATACATGTGTAAATTTCAAGTAAATAAACATAAAGGTATTTATACCACTAGCCGCAGGCACCCCCC